>JALPQD010000434.1:1849319-1878489 GCA_023101885.1 Typhlomys cinereus | reverse complement strand
GTTCTCCCTCTCCTCTACAGCAGACGCACCCACCCACACCCACCCACACCCAGGAACTCACACACATACCTCCCCACACCTGCCAGACAGTTTTGCCCCTTTCTTCATCGGTCTACCCACTGACACACGATCATGCAACACCAGGCACACACCGATTCCGGCAACCGTGGTTAAACTCAGTGGGGCGCACACACCAAATGACGTGATCGTAGGAGAGAGACTGGCTAGGAAGATGCTTTTGATGGGAGGCGGGGGGGGGGGGAGGCGCATGTGATTGGGTCACATGGGTTAAAGGGACTTAAGTTCATTGTACACATGTATGAAAACTGTCAAAAACGATACGAGGCAGTTTCATGTCCCATGAATAGTGTTTCAAAAGTAGAACAAAGTATCTGCTTGCGCCCTGATTCCTCCTGTCTCCTGAGTCCCCATCTCTGCAGAGATGGCTCCCTTGGGGGCTCCAGCAAAGCCACTGCCTGCCAGGTGTGGGTGTCCCACCCAGCCTGCCCAGGGCGGGGGCACCACGGCTCGACCATCCCCCTGGCACAACGCCTCAGTCACACGCTGGGCGTAGCTCTCAGCTGGCCTTTCCTAGACCCTGAAGAAGGTGGGCAGGTCGGCCAATGCTTCCTGCTGAAACTCGGCCTCTTCCTCCCGACGCAGGTTTCTCCTGCTGAAGAGCGACCGCAGCAACTGTTCATCTGACTCTTCTTATTGCTATCGTGTGTGTGCATGTGTGGATGTGTGTGCAGCAGTGGATGTGTGTGCACACGTGTGGATGTGTGTGCACGCAGGCTGATGTGTGCGATGTGCAGGCATGCCTGTGTGTGCATGTGTGGATGTAATGTGGGTGCATGTGGATGTGGATGGAGAGGTGTGTGTGTGTAGAGGTGGGTGTATTGCATATGTGTGGATGTAGAGATGTGTGTGTTGTGCGTGTATGTGTGTGTGTGCTCGTCATTACGCCCCGCACATCTGTGGAGGTCGACATCAACTACAATGCTCCTCAGTTCTAGTCTGGTATTTTGAGACAGGGTCTGTCGCTGGTGCGTGGCGATACCGCGAGGCTGGTTGGCAGGCAAGTCTCAGGGATCTGCCTGACTCTGCCTCCGGAAAGCTCCGAGTACAGCTGCTCTCCACCGACCCGGCTTCTTCACCTTTTTGTTTGTTTGTTTTGTTTGAGACAAGGGTCTCTGCTCGCCCAGGCTGGCCAGAACTGCTCTGTAGCTGAGGGTGGCCTTGAACTGCGGTCCTCCTCCCGCCTCCGCCTCCACGTGCCAAGACGGCCGGTGTGAGCCATCAGGCCCAAGGCACCCAGTGCCAGGCCTACTGGGACCTGGGGAGCTCTAGCCGAGCACGCTGCAGCTGACTAACCCCCAGCCCTGCCCCAAGCTTCCTGAGCTGTTCAGCCATCTCGTGCTTCGCACGAACCCTCCGAGACTGGCCATTCACCGTGTCCACGGAGAAGCCCACACAGCGTGGACAGGGCTGAGTCCTGCCCAGGACTCGAGAAGGGCCTTTCTCCTCCTGTGGCTACGCCTTCATTCTTCCTGCCTTGCCTCACTCTCAATAACTAACCGACGTTCCCCGACGGCCAGAACCAGGGGAAGCCGGGTGCACACGGCATTCTTCGCCTCTCATCTGCCATCTTTCTGTTCATAGAAACCTGGAACCGCGGCGACCTGCGACCAGCACAGGGCCGTATGGAAGGAGCTGGTGAGCGCTCTGGGCCTCACTGGCTAGTGCTAAAATCAGATTCCCAGCAGCCCATGGGCCAGTGCGCAGTGGAACTTGGCCGAGGCCTTCCACCCTGCCCTGGGTGCACTCCCCACGAAGCTTCCTTCTGCCACGCGTGCCCCCCAGCATCTGGCTTCATGCGGGAGGCCGGCCTGTCGTGGTTGTACGCAGACAAACTGGACAGGCCACACAGCGAGGGGCTGCAGCCTGCAGGCCACCCTTGGAAGGCCGCTCAGCCCCAGAGCTCCCACATCCACGGGGGCTGCTTCTGTTGGGACCTTCAGACAACAGAGTCTAGCGCACACCTAGAGGAGCCCCCAAAGGTGCAGCTCCACTAAAGGCTGGTCCCAGCTCCAGGGTACCTTGGTTTTTTTTTTTTTAGTTTTGTTTTATTATTTTATTCAATTGTGTGTGTGTGTGTGTGTCTGTGTGCATATGTATGTATGTGTGCGTGTGTGTAGAACCAAGGGTGAATTCGGGAATCATCATGGACTGCTTCTACCTTCTTTTTTGCTCTGCCCGAAGATCACAGGCTCCACCCACCAGAACCAGAAGTGCAGGCGGCCCCCCCGCTTCACCTGGTGTTTTGTACATGGATCTAGGATCAAACTCAGGACCCTCTGCTTGCCAGGCAGAGGCTGAACCCCTGAGCCAACCTCTCCAGCCCTCCAGGCTACACTTGTGAAGGGCCCCTTGTTCCCCAGGGGGCTGAAGCTCCCAGCTCATCTGCAGCTCCCCTGAGCTGCGCCCACCACGCTGCAGCTCCCCTGCCCTGCGCCCACCACGCTGCAGCTCCCCTGCCCTGCGCCCACCACGCTGCAGCTCCCTGACCTGCGCCCACCACGCTGCAGCTCCCCTGACCTGCGCCCACCACAGTGTGCCCCTCCTCTCACACAGTCACTCATCACTGTGTCCCCCTTGATGGCCACACAACCGCCAGGTGGGGAGGGCACAGCCGGCCGCGGATGATGTCGGCGAGGACCATCCAGAACCTCACTGCCCGGCTCCTGCCAGGCCAGACTCAGCCGGGACCTGCTTCTCCCTTGGCAATTGCAGAGTCCAGATCCCCTCAGTGGTGCCCCAGGCCTCTGGTCATATGAGGGTGCTCACTGTGCCTAGTCTGCTGTGGGCACTGGCTGGTGGGATCTGGGCCCACACACACCCTATGTCCATGATAGGGGCTCCTGGTCCCTGCAGCCTACAGGGCGACGCCACCCTCATTTCATTCAGGATCAGATCCTGCGGTGCTGGATCCCCGGCAGGATTCCGTGGTCTCTCACTTTAGTGAGGCTACACGGACCCCAACACTCAGCCCTGTCCTCAGTTCCTAACCAATAAGGAGAGAATCGGGACCCACTCACTCCCACTCACCCTCCACTTCATGCCACCCCATGAAGGGAGGGGATGGGAACCCACCCAGACCCCATACTTCATGCCCACAAGGGTCAAGGGGGAAGAGGGGCCACCAACCAGTCCCAATTTTTGTGTCTATGCACTCCCTGGAATGGAGATTGGGAAATCCCCCCAAGATTCCCTAGGGTATGCCACCCCACTTCCTTCCCTCCCTCCCCAGGGGAGGCACAGCAGGGCCCCTCGCGCCACACCCAAGGGGTACACCCAAGGGGGGGACACCCAGTGACTAGGCTGTCCAGAGAAGGATCACAGACTAGAGCAGGAAGCTCCCCTGGGGTAATTGGGAGGGGCGAGGTGGGAGGACAGCACCCTGCTACCTGCCTGCTTCCCGCGCATCACCTGGTGCCCCTGGGGGCGAGCCAAGCAGGGTTTTTCTAGGCATTGGTGGAGGCCTGGGCAGCAGCTCACTTGTCTCTTCTAGTCTCTCTGCTCCTGCTGCTGACCCGTCTTCCGCCGACACGATGATGCGTGGAGCACCATCCGAGGAACGGCCGGCCACGCCCGAGATCCAGGAGAAGGTCAACCAGGTGAGGCTGCAGCGCTGGGCCAGGGTTTGCTGGGGAGCTGAGATGCCAAACCTGCCTAGATCCCAGCTTGAGGGGATCTGGCAGCAGGTGGGGATCCGGCTGCAGGAGGCAGGCAGCCAGCAGAGGAACCAGGGTCCTGCAGGAACCCTCGACGGGCTGCAGGAGACCCTAACAGGCTGCAGGAGACTGGGGCCTGTGGGAACCTGGGGCCAGCACTGCTCATCTCCTGGGCGGGGAGCCCGGGTCCCCCAGCCCAGCTGACCCACAAGCCAGGCCTGAGCAGCTCCCATGTGCTCAACTTCTCACCCTGGACGGCAGCTGCTGTCTGGTCACATATGGGGGCAGGAGCTGTGCTGCTGGGAGAAATGTTAAGGTCAGCCCTGGGGAGACCACTCCCCTGCCGTGGGCTCGGTGAGGGAAAGGCGGCAGGGTGTCACTTTGACTGACTGCCCAGGATGCCCACGGTGGGTGCCCTCCATTTGGCAGATGAAAAGGCACGGCGAGCTGACCCCGCTCAGCCCCCGAGCACGCCTGTCCGTTCAGCGGGTTGGTTCCTGAGCAGGAATCTTGCCCGCCGCCCTTCTGAAAGGAGCCTGTCTTGCTCCTCCTTCCTAGACTCAGGACTGTCAGTGACGCCTGAGTCACCCCAGCTTCCTCCTCCGCACCCAGGTTTGCAGACTTCCCCGGGGCTGGCCAGTGAGTGCTGGGACTTGTCCCGTGGGACTTGGTCCCATGGCAGGGCACCTAGTCCCCAGGGAGCCCCTGGCCGCTGCAGACAGAGGGCTCCTCTCCCGCTCTCCCCACCACAACCATCTTGTCTAAGTCACCTCCCCAGCAGGCCCAGCCCCTGGGAGTCTTCAGGCTGAGACTTTAGCCCGTGTTCAGGGAGGGATTCTCCACAGAGCTGGTCCCTCAGGAAGCCCTCCACCTGCAGCTGGAGCCAGCCGTCAGGCGCGTGCCGTGTCTGCAGTGGCACAAGTAGTTCACAGGACTAAGGCGTGCGGAGGACGTAACTTTTCACCTGAAATGAAGACTTTGGTTCATTGAAGGCACAGGCGGAGCTCAGGGTAGAGCGAGTGCCCCTGAGGGGGTCCTGGCTGGCAGTGCCCCTGGGTCTGAGACCTTCCCACCCACCCTGCAGGTGAAGGCGGAGTTTGAGAAGAAAGAGAACAAGAAGTTCACCACCTTCAAGGCTGTGTGCTACAGAAGTCAGGTGGTGGCGGGCACCATCTACTTGGTCAAGGTGGGTGCTGCGCAGGCCTGGGGGGCCTGCAGTCAGTCCCCTCGCAAGAGGAACCCACAAGCTATGGGGAATATGTCACACTAAGAGTTCTACTGAATGAATTTGGGGTGTCCTGTGGGACATTTCACCTTCCCAGCTGTGGAGACCTGCACTGTCTGGGGTGCTCTGGGGCTGGGTGGAATGGGGGTCCTGGGGTTGGACCCCTACCTAGTCCTCACTGGCCCCTCTTCATTCTCTGCAGGTGGATGTTGGTAACAATGAGTTTGTGCACTTGAAGCTGTTGGACCCCCTCCCTCACGACGGCGAGACCCTGAGCCTGATTGACTACCAGACCCAGAAGACCAAGGAGGACGAGCTGGAATCCTTCTAAGACGGGCGCTTCTCTCACCTGTTGCATTGATGATTTTTTTCTCCCAATCATTTATTTCATACATGATCTATTGCTAAATAAATGAGTATTTTAAAGATCCGTAGGAATTGTCTTGTGCTCAATGTTTTTCCCTCCTTCATCGCAACCATGATACAGTGAGAGCAGCGCGTTGTCCTTCCCGTGGAGCCGGGCACAGAGCGCTTGCTGTGGGGCTGCGGGTGGGTCCTCAGCGCTGTGGAGAACACAGGAGCTGGGCACTGGCCCGGCTGGCTGAGAAAGGCCTTCCGTTCCAGAACGCTAGCACCAGGGTATCCTGGAGTCAAGGCTGAGGGGGGAGAGCGGGGTCCACACCAGGCCACCGTCTCCCCTCTGCTTTCCTGCTGAGCAGCTTCCCGCAGGTCAGCCCCTGCGTTCCAGGCGGCCTCCACGTCTGTGTCCTGCCAGGAAGTCAAAGGTTGGAGGTCCAGCTCCCGTCACCAGCACGGGTCCCTGGGCCATGTTCTCGTGCTTTCTTCCTAAGTGTCCTGCAGAGGGGCCGCACTGCGGCTGATGGGGGCCTCTCGCGGGAGCCTGGGGCGTTCACCCCAGGGCTGGGCCCGGGGTGCATCTGCTCCAAAGCGGAGACATCGTGGGAGGGGCAGGGCTGTTCTGAGGTCTGCAGAGACCACTGCCCCCTGGGGTTCTGTGTCATCCATCCATGTGAGTCGGGCCACATTTCCCAGCCTTCAGGCTCCCGCGGGAAACATAGGACAGTGAGCGGAAGTGACAGTGGACCACCAGACCTACCCAGATGCGGGAGGCGGAAGCCCAGCATCACGGGCTGCTGGCAAATACAGAAGCAAACACCTTAGGAGACCCGGGGACTTGGTTCTGGCTTCCGAGTCTCGTTATAGCTCATCAGCATGGCGGAGGGGTTCAGACCAACCTCGCGAGCCCAGGGGACTGGTCACGACAGATCCACAGGCGTCACCGAGCGGGACAAACTTCCTCACTTGCCCACAGCATGCCAAAGCACCGAAGCGGCTCTCTCCATCTTACCCATTTGCCCAGGGAGTGGTCTGAGCACGATGGGGTGGGTCTTCCCACATCAGTTAGAGGAACTACAATCTGCTCGGGGGCTGCGGCCTTCACTAAACAGTTCTTCACAGATGTGACTAAAAGCCTCACCCTCGACTGCCAAGTCCACACCTGTATCTAGCTGGCACACCCAGCAAGGGACCTGCAGGGGTCCACGGAGCCGGGCAGGTGGCGGCAGGAGCCTGAATGATGGAATGGGCCTCCCATTCTCCAAGGAACGCAAGTGTAGACGTGTAGACGTGCTGTGCCTGCCTGACACTCCGCTAATGTGCAAAATCCACTCTGCGCTGAAAGGAAGACACATGCAGGTGGGCAGATGGTATTGGGGTCTAAGCAGAGAACAAAGGCCTGTCCTGGACAGCAGGGGAGAGTTAGCCAACAGGGGCAGGGGCTGGGGCGCCTGTGTGGGTCTAGGGTCAGAAGCCCTGGGGAGGGGACATGCTCCTGTCACCGGAAGGGAGACGCAAGCTGCTCCTGATGCTGTGCTCTGGGAAAGTCGTCTGTCACCTGAGGTGGTCAGCTCCACCCAGCACTGCTCTTCCTCACAAAGAAAGGAGGCCTGGACAGGTGTTTAAACCACCTGAGAAAAGGGGCAAGGGAGGACTTGGCTTCTATGGCTTCCGGGCCTGTGTGTGCTGGGTACACAGCCCAGAGCATACAATAAGGCAAAGTGGCCCACACACCTCACTGCAGACAGAAGGCAGAGGGAGCCAGGAGCAAAGGAGGGGGACAATACACATCCTTCAAAGACGCGCCCCAGGCACCTAGCTCCTTCCTCCAGGCCGCACTGCTTAATAACCGCACAGCTGTGAACTCGGCCCTGAATATGCACTGGATGGTGCCCTCGCGGGTGCTGCGTGGGACCAACCCCTCAGCACGCGAGCTTTTGGGACGTTTCATAACCAAACATAACGGGGTAAGTCTAGAAGGCGTGAAGCACTGGTCAGCTCTGTGCGGGGTCGAGTCTGACTGGTGGGTAGCAAGAAGCCTTCCTGAAGGAGGCCGTGTTCCAGCTGAGATCTGAAGCTCCAGTGACGCTTGCACAGGCCGAGGGGCCCCACCCCAGAGGCTGAGAGTCCTCCCACCCCCGGGTCCACAGGAAAGGGGTGCTGTTGTTACGCAGCAGCCCAAGGGGGAGACTAGATCCTGGTGGCTGAGCGACAGCGCGGCGTGCACGTGGAAGGGCATCGTGCAAGACGCAAACTTGCAGACCTGGGGGCACAAACTGCCCTGCCGACGGCGGGGAGTCCTCACCAGGAGCCCGTCGGCAGTGACTTGTGCCACTGCCCGGCAGGGACGCAGCCCCACAACCTCCCTGCCGCCGACGTGTGCGCCCTCCTTTCCCTCCGCAGAGTCCTCCTGCGTGGGCCTGAGGAGAGACATTCTCTCAGGGCTTTAATCCCAGGGGACCAGAGTCTCCCTGCTCCTGTCCGGCCCAGGCTCTCTGTCTTCTGTTACATGCATGTATTGCGAGGCCAGGGGAGGCACACATACATGCATGGCACAGGGTCAGAGGACACTTCCAGAAGTCGTTTTTCTCCTTCCACCGCATGGGCTTCCAGGGAGCAAACCGACTCCAGGAGTGCAAGCCGCACCTTCCTTCCCTGCGAAGCCGGCGCCTGCCCTCTTCTCGACCGGAACTGCGGCTGGACTCACACTGAGGCCTGCTGCATCCGGCGTGGCGGCGCTGCACGTCCAGTGCTTGGGAGGTGCAGGCAGGAGCAAGCGCAGGACCGTCCCGGGCTACACGCGGGTCCAGGCCTGTCTGGGCCCCAAGAGATCTTGTCCCAGACAGCACCAGATGCCCCGAGCTGCCAGGCTCCTCGAGCAGCGGGGCATGGACCTCCGGGCCAAGGAGCACTGCCCGCTCGGGGAGGGAGGGCAGAGCACTCAGTCAGCTGGAGCTGCTCACAGAGGAGGGCTGACCTGCCAGGGTGACAGTGACCGGTGGGTGTGGGGCTGTGTGGCCTGGGGACAGGACAGGGCCGGCAGAGCTGCACGAGCAGAGAAGGGAGGACGCTGTCCATCTCCGTCTCTCTCTGCAGCAGTGCTGACCTTCCTGTCTTTTTTTAGTTTATTTATTTATTGTGTGTGTGTGTCAGAGGGCACTGGTGTCCCTGGGGAGCACCAAGGATGACTTCAGGAATCATCCCGGAATTCTTCTACCTCCTTTTGGCTTTGCTCTTGGAATTCCCAGCTCTGCCCACCAGGGCCAGAAGTGCAGGCAACACCCTTCTCAGTGCAGCATTTTTTACATGGGACCTGGATCTGAACTCAGGACCTTCAGAGAGGCTCCCTGCCCATCATGCCATTGAAGATGCATAGCCAGGTGCCCACAGCCCACCCACCCTAGGGGCACCGCCCACCTTGTGGGCCACCACCCATCTGCCAGCCACCGATTGCTCTGCTAGCTCAGAGGGAGCATGGGGAAGCCTAGTTTAGTGACCTCAACTGTCTGGCTCCACCTTCCCATAGACTCCGGCCTGCCACGCTCCGAGTCCAGGGGTCTTGCTATGACAGGGCTGCCCCGGGGCATAGGCTCTGCCAGGTGCCACCCCGACTGGAATCTCTGCCGCATGAACCCAGCAGAGTAGCCTCAGGTTTAGTGGGTGTACCAGGTGCTCCTAATGGGCAAACCTACACTGCAGGCCCAGAAGGGGACACGGCACAGGGGAATTAATGGTCCTGAACCAGCTGAGTCTGGGCTCTGACAGGTGGAACATTTGAATCACAGGGTCTCCGTGTTCCACATTCAGACACGTTTCCGATTTGTATCCAGGTGGAGTTACCAGAACAATTACAGCAACTAAAGCCAACACATGGAGCACATGCATGTAGTCTGGTCAGGAGCAAAAGCGGGGGGTTCTGCCCACCCCTTCCCAGGAACACCCCCTCCTCCCTGAATGCTCCAGCTGGGGCTTGGTGCCCGGGAGCAAGAGACGACGCTCCAGGGTGAAGCCAGGAGTCCGGCCAACATGGGCTCCACAGCCACGTCTGCATCAGGCACGTACCGCTGCAAGAGACACAAGTGCACATCTGGGCTCTGACCCACAGCCGTGCCTGCTACACGGGGCTCCACGGACACCCAGCTTTCTCCCCAGGTCTGCTCCAGACACAGGGCTGCCCAGGAGGCTGCTTTGGGGTGGGGGACATGTCCCAGACAGACGGCGATGACTGTGGCCTCGGAGCCAATGCGTGCAGTGGCTGAATGGACGTGGTGTGAGCCCACTGCTGGTCACAGTGGCTTTTGAGATGGTGCCCCGTGTCCCTGTGGTGGGCACACCCGGGCCACACACACGCTGGCATCTGCAAGGCAGCCCCTCGGAGCAAAGGGGCAGGGATTGTGCTGTGGAGCTCCCGATGTGTCGCTGGGACCGAGGCTGCGTCCAGCGTGCAGTTTATGCACGATGCAGCCTCACCTCTGACCTTACTTTTTGGGACCAGATGACACCACAGGGGACAGAGTAGGAGGCTCCCAGGGGACCTCTGACCCAGCCAGCACCAGCAGTCCTGCACAGTCTCTAGGACCTCAAAAGGAGACACTGCAGGGCGGGGTCTCAGCAGCCCAGGAGGGTGGGGCCTCCCAAGGGCCTGGCAGGTGTCAGACCCCGCAAGTGACCTTAGAAGGTGGTCTGAGCTGGGCAGTAGAGCCGGGTGAGGACTTGGGAGAGGGACTTTGGCTTATCCCCCACACAATAGATGCGTGTTAGTCAGGGTTCTGGAAGAACAGATCCCAAGAACACAATATATTAAATAAACTCACAGTAAAGGCAAGTGCTTCAAAGCAGCCGCCATGGTTGCTTCGTTCCTGACCAGAATGTCTCGTAAAGCTGAAGAATTCCAAGGCCTCGAGCCTCTCTCTGGCTGGAGGTTTGAAGACACTGGGCTGCGGAGTCTTCCAAGCACAGCGAACCACAGCGGCAAGGCCTAGAGACCAGGCTCCAAAGCAGCGGGAACAGAGGCAAGGTGGGAAGGATGCACCTAAGTCAGCCAAGGACGCAGGGTGCAGCAACCACAGCAACCGAGAAGGCAACGAAGCTCCAAGAGAGAACTAAGGGCAAACCACACAGGCTGAGGGAAGAGCAAGTCCCTCCCCCTCGCACCTCCTATTATCCAGTCCACCACTGGAAGCACCACCCACTCTGGGCTGGGTTTCCACGTCAATTAACCAGATATCTGCAGACTTGTTCAGAAGCCTGTTCCGACCCAACAGCCTGCAACTAACTGTCAAGCTTACACTTACCTCTAACCATAACCACAGTACAACAGCTATTTGCCTCCCTTCAGGTACAATAAGTCCTGTGGAGATGAACCGAGGTGTGTGTCGGTTCTGTGAAATGCACCATTTTCAAGAGGCACTTTAAACGTTGGTGGAGTTGCACGTGTGTGAGGGTCCCGGAATCCACTCGCACATAGAGACAAGGATGTGCTTGTGTCTGTGTGTTTCCTGACTGAGCCAAACATCCTGGGACGTCACCTCCTGGTGCCTCCTGGCCTGGCCGAGAGGAAGGAGGTGGGGCAGCTGGTCCTCGTGTAAGCCGCCTACCTGGGTCACCCTGTCTGCTGCCAGGGCTGGGGGAGGCGGCAGCCTGGAGCACTCCTGAAGCTGGTCCACATTCAGGGCCACGCCTGGCTGGAGCTGCGGTCGCCAGGAGACGACATAAGCAGGGCAGCGGCTCTGCACAAAAGCCTGGTGCCGCCACGCTGCCGCGGCGGTCCCATTCCCTGACGGAGCAAGAGCAACACAAATACACGTCCACACGTGATAGTGAGCGTCCTCAGCAGAGCGATTCCAGCACAGACGCCCCAAGAGTCCACCGGTGGACAGGTACAAAACGAAACAAAGGTCGCTCTGACCCCCAATGCAGGCATGAGCCCTGAAAGCAAGCCGAATGAACACGCCAAGCCACAAGACTGCGCACCCCAGCACCCCACGACCCGAGTCCATGAGATGCACCCCGCAGAGCCAGCAGGAGGTGTGAACCAGCAGTAGATGCGGCAGGGGGGGTGACGGCCTCAGGGTTCTGGAGGTACGATGGTGACGGAACCCCACTTCTGAGCAAAGTCCACGAACTCATGACTTGTACTGTCAACCAGGGGTAGAGAAGACAGACACTGCTTCAAACCTGTTCACATGGGAAGGAAAACGGCGCCCACTTCCATCAACGCCTGCGAGCAGGGAAGAGCACCCCACTGTCACGGCACCTGCTGTTGTGTGCATGCGCCACGGTCTTCCTGCACCCTACTCTGCTGTGCACCCCTGTGCCGTGTACCTGCTGTCCTGCGCACCCCACTGTCCCAGGTGCACCCCACTATCTTATGTGTACCCCGTTGTCCACAGGGAACCCTGCTGTCCACATATACCCATCACATGTGTACCTCACTGTCCTATGCATACCCCACTGTCACAGTATACCCATCACGTGTACCCCACTGTCCTGTGCATCTCCCGTCACGTATACCCATTACATGTGTACCCCACTGTCCTGTGTATACTCCACCATCACACACATACTCATCACGTGTACCCCGCTGTCCTGTGCATGCCCCACTGTCACACATATACCAATCACGTGTGCCCCACTGTCCTGTGAATACCCCACTGTCGCACGAATACCCATCACGTGTACCCCGCTGTCCTGTGTACACTCACTGTACCCTGTGCTCCCCGCTGTCCATGTGCACCCACTGCAGTCAGCTCAGTAAGGCACCTCAGCCTGAGACTCTGACTGCTGCTCGTCCACAATAAGTGTTTTACGTTCCTGCAGGAAGAAGAGCCACTGACTCAGAACAGGTGGCTTCGCCTCCTCCCAGGGCTGCTGACCTGCCGCCCAACACTGCCACCTGCAGGTGAGGACGAGGCTGCACTCCGTGGAGTCTGGAGGATCCAGGGTCTTGCTGCATGCTGTGGTCACGCAGACCCACGTGCCACCGGAGCGGGCAATAGCGGGACCCTTCTAGCATGACTCACACCATGCAAACAGAGCCTGCTAAAAACCCAGCACAGCTCATGAGGGGAGGGAGAGGACCATGGCTCCTGAGGTCGGGGTGCGCCTGGCACAGCTCACCAGGGGAGAGGAACACGGGTCCTGAGGTCGGGGTGCGCCTGGCACAGCTCACCAGGGGAGAGGAACACGGGTCCTGAGGTTGGGGTGCGCCTGGCACAGCTCACTAGGAGGGGCCCACGCAGCCAGCCATGACAGTCTTCCGCAGCTGTTTCTTCTCTGATACGTGGAACAGACTTCTCCCCCGAAAGCAGGGATAATGTCTGTGACTGAGCAACTGCCCAGTGCCGGTTTCTGTCGCTGATGTACATACATGTATGTATGCATATACACAGATATGACCAGAACAATTCAGGGGTGTGCTTACAGCTCTTGGTAAGCTCACTGACAAGGCAGGCGTTCACGCGGTCAGAACTAGCCATTCACATCCACAGCAGCTGAGCAAGGAGCACTTTCCACTGGACAGCGTGTGCCCAGTACTGAGCCAGCTCCCCACCTCCTCCACTGCACGGGGATGGCCCCACCCACTGGGACTGGCCTTCCACATCAACCAGGTAATTCCCAGGGGCCTGGTAAGCAATTCCCTGCAGAGGCGCCCAGGGTCTAGCTGTCAATCGTCAAGCTGACACCTCATCTAGCTGGCGCACCAGCAGGCATGAGACTCAGCTCCATGCCCAGCACCGCCAGAAGCAGGGGTCGGAACAGAAGCTCGTCGGGAGGCTGCGCCTGCCTGGCTGACAGGGGTCCACACACAGAAGCGTCAGATGCGAGGACGCGCTTTATTTCAGGGACTCCACTGCGCGGGGACAGGACCGCTTGGTCCTGGTGGACTTTGAGTTGGGGTCTCGCTCTGGGGCCGAGGCTAGACTCAACCTCAGTCCCCCAGCTCCACCTGAGAGCCGGGGTCACCCACGTGGCCCCCACCCCTGGCGCCAGTGACGTTTGGAGTCCCGGGAGCTTGCGTTTCCCCTGGTCATGACGCACAGACCATGAAGGACAAGCATTTCTGGAAGCTTCCCCACAGGAAGCCACGGAGCACGCCCTGGGGTCCAGCCGATCGGTGTGACAGGGGGGTGCAGCCGCCGCCAGGCGCCTCACTTCTCAGTCTCCAGGGGCCGCTTCCTCTTCCCCGCCGGCTGCGGGACGCCGGCCGCCTCTGCTTCGCCACTGGGCAGCTGCTGGAACTTGCTCCTCCTCCCAGGAGCCTCTCTCCGGCTCCTCTTCCTCTCGGTCCCTGGGCTCGGGTCTGGACTTGCCGCTTCCAGCTCCCCTTCCCCTGCTGGGACGAGAACCGTCAGCGCCCACTGCACGTGTCCACGGGGCTGTCGAGCAGGGGACACAGTCTGCTTGCCCAGCTGCTGCCCACGTGTGTCAGAACATGGGGCGTGGGCTGAGCTCAGGACTCGGGCTTCCAGCAAGACCAGCAGAAGGACAAAGTGGGGGTGGCAGGCCCGGAGCGGGCAGCAGGCAGGGAGGTCCCTGGCCAGAGGACCCGGCTCAAGCACCAGGGCCAGACGCCGTTAGCAGCTGCAGCACCAGGGCTGCAGAGACGCCTGGGCCTGGATGGAGTGAGGCCGCCGGCAAGGACGGGGAATGTGAGACACTCACACATTATCGGAGGGAGGGGGAGGGAGGAAGGGAGGGGCAGAGCGGCCTTGGCAGAGATGACCTGGCCAGAGCCTGGCAGGGTCCTGTGACCCGGTTAGCAGACGGACAGGTGAGGCTTGCAGCTCAGGGCAGCCCCTCCGGGCCCAGCAGAGCCTCAGGCCAGGGCGCCATCCTCACTCATGCCCTGGCCAGAGGCCTCGGGAGGCAGGGGGGGCTGACACCCAGGGCCAGTGGCAATCCGGACGGCTCGGGTCCTACCTTGCTCTCGGGTCCTACCTTGCTCTCGGGTCCTACCTTGCTCTCGGGTCCTACCTTGCTCTCGGGTCCTACCTTGCTCATTCTGTGGCTGCGGCTGGAGCAAACGCTTCTTCTTCTTCTTCCGCTCCCGCCGGCCTGCTAGCAGACTCTTGTAGGCTTTTTCTGGGACGTCGTCCTCAGGGAATGTGCCTGAGAGCCACAGTGACAGTCGGGACGCGCGCAGGAGCTGGAGGCCCGCAGCGCCACCAGGCAGGACAGCCGGCGCTCAAGCAGACCGACTTCAGCAACACACCTCCAGGCCTCCCGGCTCGGAGCCCAGGCTCCTGCGCATCTCACGTTTCTCCAGCGGCCTGTGCTGGGCGGGCAGGACGGACACTCGACCCCAACAGGACCCTACCGCAAACCCCACGCACGCGCTCAACGCGCACCTGGCTGTGTCCATTTTACAAGAGAACGCTGGACGCGTGCGTCTGCGTGAAGCACTAGGGTGCTCTGGGGTGCAGACGAGGGCAGAACAAAGGCAGTGGCTGGGCAGGAACCAGGAGGAACCTTTAACCGGGCTGCACCTCTGGGAGCTGGCTGCCCATCATCCTACCTCCCACTGCACGGGGAGGGCAGCAGGGGCACTGTGGGCCACACGAGCCGCAGGGCCAGGGCCGCACGGCTCCCAGGGGACTGAGAACCTCGGACAGCCACAGAGGAGCCAGCGCTGGGGAGCCCTGAGAGCCAAGCCCTCCCCCACAAACATGGGCCTCTGCAGTCTACTCAGCCCGAGAGCCCGCGTCCGACTCAGGCGGATCCTCACCTCCAGCCAGTTGCTGCAACCTGAAAGAGAAGATGTGGACCCCTGAACTGTGGCTCTGCCAGAGACCACGCCAGGCACAGCTCCGGTCCTAGGGGACCCTGCAGCTCCTGCCTGGGACAAGGCGGAGCTCCAGCCTCTTGGAGGCTCAGGCCGTGGCCCAGGGGAGGGGGCAGGGGCCAGCACACCCGCGGCGGAGGGAGGCGAGGCCTCGAGACACTCACTTTCGGACCACTTTGTAGAGGCGCTTCCTGTTCTGAGACGGGGTGCTCTGCTGGCTGGCGACCTCGAACAACCTGTCGGCAACTGCGCCGTAGTCAAACTGTGGTGAAGACACAGTCTGTGACTCAGTCGCCCTGTGCTCCCAGCACACAAGCTGGTGGGTCAGCAGGCACTTGGGGTTCTCTGTTCAAACAAGGGCACCGCCGCCGTCCGCGCCGACCCCGGCACCTGGTCGAGCAGGTGCAGGAAGGCCCCAGGACGGGCCCCCTCCAGCTTTAAGTCCTCCCCTCACAACAGGCCGTAGGGAGATAAAAAGGGAGAGCACTCTGACTTTAACTTTGGAAAACATTTTCCGTTTACTGAATGTGTGTACGTGCACCAGAGGACACCCTGTGCCGCTGGAGGCCCAAGAGTGACTTTGGAAGCCTCCTGGATTGCTCCACCTCACTTCCGCTTTGCTTGGGGGAGGGGTTCCCAGGCGTCGCCCTTCAGGGCCAGAAGTGCAGGCTGCTGGCCGTTTACAGGGAACCTGGTTTGTGCTGTGAAGCGGAGCTTTAGCTCTGGTCCTCGGGTGCAAGGGCGCTCACGTTCTGCTGGGCGCGTGGGCTGCTGAGGACGGGCACGGGAGGACCCCGCTGTCCTTGCACTTGGCCTGCACCTGCCGACCATCTGCTAGGCTGATAGCTCTCCCCAAATCAGTCCACTTCGCTGTCTGCTCGATCCCAGCACCCCAGGAAGGCGTGAGGCCAGGGGAGGCGAGGGGGGCGGCCCCGCCCCAGTGGCCCTGTGCCCCTTAGCAGGCCTGGCGCCCGCCTGCTCCCCACGCTGGGCAGCACATGCTGCTGCCACCTCCCTCTGGCAGCGTGCAGAGGGCAAAAGTCGAGCTCACACGGTCCGCAGACCCAAATGCCCACCTGCAGAACAGGCCCAGCGCCGTCCTCGTCATCCTGCGCGTATTTGTCCGCCTCAGGATCACCCCTATGCCCGCGGCCTGGAACAAGAGAAATGAAAACTCAGTCCATGCCTGGCATGTAGGGTAATGCCAACCCTGGCACCGAGCCAAGCTCTCACCCACTCGGGCTGAGAGGTGCAGGGCACCTAGGGCTTAGTGGTCTCCTGGGCAGTGTAGAGACGAGGGATGGCAGCCCAGGGAGGGGTGTGGTGGGGGGCTCTTTTAGGCAGCGTCAAGGGGTCCAAGTGTGGACCAGAGACCCTGGAAGGCCGAGTATTGGGCGATGTGCTCAGGGCTGCACAACTGCACGACTGAAGGGGTCTTGCTGTGTCGTCCCGGCTGTCCTTACACTCCTCGTGCAGTCCAGACTGGTCTTAAACTCAGGACAACCCCCCACCTCGGTCTCCTGAGTACTGGGATGATAGGTGGGACGCCCCTCCCCTCCCAGCTTGGTTTTGCCTTTGGAACAAAGGCTTCTGGACCAGCGAGGTGCTCGGCAGGACAGGCGGCTGCACAGAGCCTGTGAGGCCTACAAAGCACAGGCCCCGCCGGGCAGCAGGGGCTGGAGCGGCTCAGGCTGGACGCGTCCAGCACAGGCCTGAGCTCCGGCCCCAGACAACAGGATGAAACAAAGCAGCAAGGAGGGTGCGCTGAATAGGAAGATGCGATGCCAGCCGGTGACAGACTGCGGGAGCTGGGCCAGGCGGGCAGGACCCGGGGGGTGGGGGGGCAGGCGGGCAGGACCCGGGGGCCAGGCGGCAGGACCCGGGGGGCCAGGCGGGCAGGACCCGGGGGGCCAGGCGGGCAGGACCCGGGGGGCCAGGCGGGCAGGACCCGGGGGCCAGGCGGGCAGGACCCGGGGGCCAGGCGGGCAGGACCCGGGGGGCCAGGCGGGCAGGACCCGGGGGGGGGGGGGAGCCAGGTGGGCAGGACCCGGGGCGGGGGGGGGACCAGGCGGGCAGGACCCAGGGGGGAGACCGGGCGGGCAGGACTCGGGGGGCCAGGCGGGCAGGACCCGGGAGGCGAGGCGGGCAGGACCCGGGCCAGGCAGAAGAGCTGGGGTCAGACTATGGTGATGCCAGGGGCTAGGCAGGACCGAGAGCGCTAGCGCAGCACGGGCTTGGAAGTTCCTAGGGCTGCTCCGCCATGAGCATCTGGGGATGGGGGCAAACAGGCAGCCAGAAGGCAGCCAGGATAACCAGCAGTGGCCGAGTCCAGACCCCAGGGAGGACGGGGGCCGGGACCCTCACCTGCAGGCGGCGCGGACGGCAGGGCTTCCTCCTGCTCACTCTCTGACTCGCCGTCCCCGCCCGAGGCCTCGTCCTCCCCGCCCTCCGCGTCCAGCTCGTTCATCAGGTCTTCGATGGCCAGCGGAGCCTGCTCCACAATCGTCTCCAGGATGTGCTGAGTGATCTTATGCAAACCAGGGGCCTACGGGGGAGCAGGGGCCGGAGAGCGCGTTGGGCTGGGCTCGCAGACACCGCGCCATCCGCCCAGCGTGAACAGCCACTGAGTGAAGAGGGGCGCAAGGGGGACCCCAGGGCCACCTGCCACTCACTCCTTGGTGCAGGGCCGCGATGCGGCAGAAGGGCGTGATGAACTGAAGGTTCTGCTCCGCGGTGAGCTGCGGGAAGCACAAGCGGCTCAGCCCGGGGCACGTGCGCTGCACCCGCAGCCCCCGCCCGGCCCACCTCGCCTCCCAGGGAAGCAGGGCAAGCCCTGCAATCCTGGACACCAGGAGCCCCCACCCAGGCCCACCTCACCTCTGCAGCGCCCACTTTGGTCAGCTCCTCCAGGAAGATCTCAAGGAAGTGGCTCTTCACCCCATTGGGGGCCTGGCTGTCGGGGCTCAGGATCTCGGCAGTCAGCAGCTCCAGCAGCTGCTCCACCTGCCTGAGGAGACAGGACAGGTACAGCCCAGCAGCCCCAGCTCGGGGCGGGCCCGAGTGCAGGCCCCGCCCACAAACTCCACCTTCGCAGCCACAGGTGAGCGAACAACAGTGAGTCCCACAGACCCAGATCTGTGGCCCCAGCTAGTGTGGGAAGTCCTGCTGGGAGTCTGGCTCTTGGCCACCAACGCACCACGTGGGACACCCACAGGCCTTCCTGCCCCACCCCACCCCCAGCCCGCCCAAGCGTTCGCTCCTCCCGTGGATCCTCTACGTGGGAAGGTGCCTGTGGTCAAAACAAACCAGAGGCCACGAGGACAGTGCCCAGCCCCCGGGGAGCCCCGGGCCGACCCCAGGTGCAAGCGCTTCCCGGCACGCGCTTCTGACGCCCGAGTCCTACGCCTAGGGCCACGAGCAGTCGCCAGCACTCCAGGCGCAGCCCAAGCTCCTGGGCTGAAAACACGCAGAGCCACCAGGGCCTCTCCGTGGACATGTGACCACCGTTACAACTCGGAGCACCTGTTCAAAGGAGGCCCGGGACGGTCACCTGTCAGGACTAGCGGCGCAGACTCGCCGCCCAGAGCTCACTGGGCTGCCCAGGTGGAGGAAAGACGCCCCCTGAACCGTCTCACTCTTAGACCGCTGGGGTTCCCAGCTGCACTGAGGGTCTCTCCGTGAAGCCCAGGCGAGTGCGGACCCCGACCCCTGGGACCAGCGAGCAGTGAGACCCGAGACCTGCCCGTGGGGCTCGGTGGACTCACTTTTCTTCCCATCCCACGGCTTTGGCGGCCTGCAGGGACTCACTCAGGACCATGCGCATGAGCTTGGGCACAAACGGAAACCAGAGTTAGTGGAAAAGAAGCTGACGTCGCGTCCCTCCCTCCGGCGTCCCAGGCCCCTGAAGGTAAGGCCGCAGCCAGGCAGGGGCCGCTGAGGGGACAGTGGCGATGGACGCGACATGGACCCTGGGCCCGCAGCCCTCCGCAGCTGCACGCGCAGCAGGCAGTCGTGGTGACAGACCACCGAGACCATGCGGTGCCGGGTGCTGGGCGGGGGCTCATCGCCACAACGGCTTCGGCTACGGCTGCTTCAGCGCGGCTGCAGCTGTGCAGGATGCTTCAGCGGTGAATCTTCACCCCGCAGCACTTGGACAGAGACGGCTCTGCGTGCAGTAGGGGAGCTGCGCCCAGCAAGCTGAGGCCTGCTTAGGGCCTCACCGCACAACCTGGCAGGGAGGTCAGACTGGCGGCACGATGCCCACACCCTCCTCACCATGTAGAACTTGTCCAAGCGCAGTCTGTCGATGCCCGTCCACTCTCGGATCATGGTCTGCCAGAAAGCTCGCAGGAACAGGTGCTCTGAAGAGAGAAGTGCTATGTGAGCACCAGAACAGGCTGTGTGTGTGTGTGCGTGTTTGTGCATGTGCGTGCGTGTTTGTGTGTGTATGCGTGCGTGCGTGTCTGTGAATGTGGGGGCGTGTGTGCGCCTGTGTTTGTGTGTGTGTGTGCATTTGTTTGTTTGTGCCCGTGTGTGTACGTGCATGTGTGTCCGTGCCTGTGTTTGTGTGTGTACGCCGCACGGGCAGCCCAGAGGGTCCCCAGCCTGTGTGCTCAGTTGAGAGGACCTTCGTGCTTTGGGCTGAGAGGACAGGCCGAAGACAAAGCAGGGTCACCTCGAGCTGTCATCTTGTGTTCTCAGCAAAGGTACAAACAGGAAACAAGGTGACAGGCGACAGGACCACTGGGCAGGTCCTCTCTGGCCTTGTCTCCCCTCAGCTCAGGCTAGAACCTCGATGCTCAGGCCTTTTTGGAAGGACTCACCGAAGCGGGCAGACCTGAGTGGGCAGAAACCTGGTGCTCGCAGACCAGCGACACGGACCCTACGACGACTGTGTCAGACACGGCTGCGAAGGGCCCTGTGTCCATCAGGAACCTAACCCCTCCGTGCTCCAGAACGTGACAAGAGACGCGGTCGCGTGCACGGGCGACGACAGCAGGCCAGAGGAGGGAACCCACGCACCTGACTCAACAGGAAGCAGCCGAGGAGAGGCCCAGCCAGACCGGCTTCTCCCCACAACACACACAGGCAACGCCTCTCCCTCTGCAAACCTCCTGCCCAGCACAGGCTCAGACAGCGACCACGGTGGTCTGCACGCCTGCCCACCACCAAATGATCGCTGCGCACTGAGCTCATCACAGAGACCTGACAGCTGAGAGCTCATCACAGAGACCTGACAGCTGTGAGCTCATCACAGAGAACCTGACAGCTGAGAGCTCATCACAGAGACCTGACAACTGTGAGCTCATCACAGAGACCTGACAACTGTGAGCTCATCACAGAGACCTGATAGCTGAGAGCTCATCCCAGAGACCTGACAGCTGAGAGCTCATCACAAAGACCTGACACCTGAGCTCATCACAGAGGCCTGACAGCTGAGAGCTCATCCCAGAGACCTGACAGCTGAGAGCTCATCACAGAGACCTGACAGCTGAGAGCTCATCACAAAGACCTGACACCTGAGCTCATCACAGAGGCCTGACAGCTGAGAGCTCATCACAGAGACCTGACAGCTGAGAGCTCATCACAGAGAACCTGAGAGCTGAGAGCTCATCACAGAGACCTGACAGCTGAGAGCTCATCCCAGAGACCTGATAGCTGAGAGCTCATCCCAGAGACCTGACAGCTGAGAGCTCATCACACAGACCTGACAGCTGAGAGCTCATCACAGAGACCTGACAGCTGTGAGCTCATCACAGAGAACCTGACAGCTGTGAGCTCATCACAGAGACCCTGACAGGGGAGAGCTCATCACAGAGACCTGACAGCTGTGAGCTCATCACAGAGACCCTGACAGGGGAGAGCTCATCACAGAGACCTGACAGCTGTGAGCTCATCACAGAGACCTGACAGCTGAGAGCTCATCACAGAGACCTGACAGCTGTGAGCTCATCACAGAGACCCTGACAGCTGTGAGCTCATCACAGAGACCTGACAGCTGAGAGCTCATCACAGAGACCCTGACAGGGGAGAGCTCATCACAGAGACCTGACAGCTGTGAGCTCATCACAGAGACCCTGACAGCTGTGAGCTCATCACAGAGAACCTGACAGTTGTGAATTCATCATAGAGAACTTGACAGCTGGCAGACAACAGAGACAAGGAAGCCGGATCTCCTCCCGCCATTTCACACAGTTTAAGAAATGCCCGGGGCCTAGGCACTGACATATGAAACCAGCACAGGGGGTGATTGAGACAGGAGAGTCCCAAGTTCAAGATCAGCCTAGACAGCACAGTGAAAATCTGTTTAATAAATAAATAAATAAAAGAGGTGGAGGGCACTTCTACGACCTGAAAAAACGTGCACGCCCCTCGCTTTGCAGACTTCAGTGTAACCAAACCAATCCCATCACGCTAACGACAGGCGCAGGAGCTGCCAGCTGCTCAGGCCCCCCTGGGCTCTGGATGCCCCCAGCGTAATACAAAGACATCTAAGGCAGAGCTGACCTTCCCGGGGTCTCACAGCAGGATTTTTGCAGGGTGCCCAGATGACTGTAACAGGCAGGCAGGATGCATACGAAACACCTGTGGGAACTGCAGCTCTCAGGCAGCGTCTGAGCATCACCAGCTTCTCTCTCTGTCTCTCTCTCTCTCTCTCTCTCTGTCTTTTATTAATTTACTTTTTTATTTTACTGTGTTCCCTGTGGAGGACCAACTATGACTTCGGGAGTCATCCTGGATTGCTTCTACCCCTTCTTGCTTTGCTCTGGGATTTCCCAGGCTTTGCCCACCAGGGCCACAAGTGCAGACCACCATTTCCACCAGAGTTTCTTCCTGGGACCTGGGATCCAAACTCAGGACCTTATGCTTGTGAGGCAGAGTCTTAACCCCTGAGGCATCTCTGCGCCCAGCTTTTCTCCGCCTTTCATTCCCAAGCCACATTTGCTCGGGAGAATAACACGCAGCGTCTGAGCGTGTGTCTCACAAGTACCAACGCCAGCTGCCTCCCTCCAGCTCAGGGCTCCGGAACATGTGCCTGTGCTGGGGGCTGCACACGTGGGCCGGGCTGCATACTCACGTGACTCTGTGCTCTGAAACGCATGGGTGAGCTGGGAAATGGTCCTTGCTAGGTCCTCCTGTTGGGAGCAGAACAAACACCTCAGACCTGAAGCACTGAGCCCCACAGCAAGCTAACGCTCCCATACCCATCCGTTCATCGAGAGGAGCAGCTGCGGGGGTCTGCCCAGGGCTCTCCATGTCCTGCAAGGTCCTCCAGCCGTGCAAGTCCTCCTGCAGTCGGGGCCACCAGGCTCTCCACAGACAGCAGCTGCGGGTGCCAGCGTGCCTCACACAGGAGGGCACGGGGCAGGAGGAGCCCTGGACAGCCGGCCCGGGACACGCACGCCCTGGACAGCCGGCCCTGGACACGGCCGCCCTGGACACGGCCGCCCTGGACACAGCGGCCTCACCAGCGGAAGTGCTGTCTTGCATCGCAGTACCAAGCACCAGTGCGCTTGCTACGACTCCACACCTCCCATGAGAGATGGAGGCCCAACAATGCAGACCGGGAATCTGCACGAAGGTGAGGACCCTGCGTGTGTGAAGAAGCCATGTGCTGAGAACCGCCACTCTAAGAGCCAGCGGGAGAAAGGCTTCTTTCCAGGAAACCTGAGTTCTGCTCCTTCGATTTCAGCACTTTCTACCCAAAGCAATGACACCTGTGAAACCCTTGCCCCAGCCAGCAGTGCCAGCCACCAAGACACGTAACTCAGCCAACCACGCCTGTCCTCAATGCCAGAGTGCTCCGGCCACAAGCCCCTGTCAGTCACCCGGACCAGGCAAGAGGCTGTGACTCCAGCGTCTCTGGCCGCCTTACAAAGGGCTGACTGCATCCGCCGGCCCCCCCTCCACCTGCGCTCAGCTTCTGCAGCCGCTGCCCCTGGCACTCACCTGCAGCAGCGGCTTGTCCTGCATCCACATGCAGTAAAAGAGTCCTTTCCATATCTTCAGCACCTCATCAGGAGTGAACGCACCTGCGCCGCAAGAGCAGCGGTCAGACCCGTGGAACCTCCCGCCTCACCTTTCAGAGGCAGGAAGGAAGCATGACCGCCAGGGTCAGTGCCAAGCACTGTTATCCTTGAGAACTGGGCACGCAGCCCCTCCCCCAAGCCGTCCACCCACTCACAACTGCCACACCAGACATCCACTGAATGACAGCTGTCAGCCCTGCGCCCACCCCCAGGAATCAAAACCCAACCTCGACCAGTTCCTGCCTGGATGGTGCCCTGATCACTCAGCTAGTGTTGCACTGCCTCAACTCAGGCCAGCAGAGGAGGATCGAAGCCCCCGCACTGCGTGGGGAGGGGCGCTTCTCTGCAGCACGGATGGAAGACTGATCTGGAGGTCTTAAGGCCCTGCTGAGCCCAGCCAGGGCTCCTGCTTTGGCCACCCAGGAAGCCTGGCCTCTGCATGATAGAGGATATCCCGTAGTGCGGGGGCTGCTGATGGGGGAATCGGGGTGTAGAGGGCAGTTAGCAAGAAGCGTGTTCTCGGCCCGTGGGGAAAGTGGGTCGAGGGAAGGTCGTGGACAGCCCGACAACTGCACGACAAGCCACCAGTGGTTGGCGCTGCCACGGGAGAAGAGGCAGAAGCGCAGGCTAGAGAGGGAGAAGCGCGCGGCGCGAGGAAGGGGGATCGCGCGCGCTGGGGGGCGCCGCTGCCTCGGGCGCCTGCGAGAGAGGGCGGGCTGCGTGCGTGAAGGGGGCGGCGGGGAGGGGTCCTCGCGGGCAGGCCAGGTACCCCGCACCCCGCGGCCCGCACCCCGCGGCCCGCACCCCGCGGCCCGCACCCCGCGGCCCGCACCCCGCGGCCCGCACCCCGCGGCCCGCACCCCGCGGCCCGCACCCCGCGGCCCGCACCCCGCGGCCGCCCCGCGCACCTGCGGCCGACTGGGTCCGGGCCACGATTGTACCTCCGCAGCTTCCGCAGCGCGCGGTCGCGCGTCACCTGCTCGTTGCCCGCCAGGCGCTGCGCCAGCTGGATCTCGGGCGGGAGGCCGGGAGCCATGCTGAGACCCCGAGGCCTGCGCCGGGCCCTTCCCCCGCGACGACGGGGACGCCTGCGTCACTCTCCCGCGACGACGGGGCGTGTCACTGAACCGCGACGCCGGACAGCCAAACGTCACACGCCCGCGACGATGCGGGTCCGCGCGCCACTGCCGCCCAGAGGCCTCCATAGGAACTGCAGGCAGCAGGGCCGGTGGTCCGCGCGCCACTGCCGCCCAGAGGCCTCCATAGGAACTGCAGGCAGCAGGGCCGGTGGCGTCCGAAGCTCGCACCCTGGGCCCAAGGAAAGGCGCAGGCGGGCGCTCCTCTTTGCGGAAAGATGCGCGAGCTCCGGCTTCCTGCGACCACGGGGTCGGAGGTGGCTCCGTGGGTGCAGATGCCTGCGCAAAACATGAACACCTAACTCAGCCCGACCAATTCCGCAGGTTGAACTATCAACTCCACACATGCGCTGTGGTGGATACCGTTCCGCAGGCGCCTGAATACACAGACACACACGTGTGTGCATGCACGCACACACATACTGCATCTGTGTACACACCCATGCACACGGACACACATATATGCAGTGGGACACACACCCACGCACACATGTACACACACACACATGCATGTGTGCACATGCATGCAACCCACACATGCATGCATGGGTGCATACACACAGGCACCTGTATAAACACATGTGTGTGCATGAATACATGTACCAACACACATGTACCACACATGGACACGTTGTACTGGTCCACACATGCACCCCATACACACATATGTACCCGTACACATGTACACATATGCGTACTCACATATACACATGCACTGGTACACACAGAGACACCTGTATACACAGACACATGTGCATGAAGACATGCACCCACATGCATGTTCACACATACTTACTGGTACGTACGGGCACACACATGCATCCATCCATGTACACGTATGTGTGTACACACATGCGCACAGTGCTCTGATACACACATAGGCACCTGTACACAGACACACACAAACATCTGTGCATGAGCACATGCACCACACAGTGCACGTGTGTACACGCATGCACACAGACACGCATATACTCGCTGGTACATGCAGGCATGCTCATACATAACCCATACACACATACATATGTGTGTACACACATGCACATGCATGCACATGTATGCACGTATACATCCACATATTCATGCACCAGTACACATACTCACCTGCATACATAAACATGTGTGTGTATGCATACATATACATGCACACACACATACATGCATCTGTACACGCACTGTAAATAATTCTTTTAACTGAAGGTGGAGCTACTTTCCTCACGGTATACCCCTCACACACCATCCATGTTCTAGCCTTTACTCAGGCACCTGCCAGATGAACCTCTGGGGGACACCCACTCGCTCAAGCAGACCTGAAAGCAGGAGGGGGGGTTCCCATAGGAAGCAAGAACACAGAGAGACAGAGGACACGAAGCGAGGTCACAAGCCTGTGTGAAAAACAGCCTGTGCACTGGAGAGTTGACCTTAAGCCTACACAGCATTCGCCCGTAGGCAGCCGACCAGGGTTCCACCACAAAGCCCACCAGCGGGACTTTCAAAACCCGGGACCACCGATCAAAGATCAGAGAGAAAACCAACTGAAAGTTTCCATTTCCAATCCCCCAAAAGTTCATAAAAGGGGCCCCCATGGTCCGAGCACCCACGTGGACCTAAGAATCAACTGCGTCAGGCCCCAGTGTGAGCTAAGAAGTGAGGAAGGGAAAAGCCATTTTGCCCAGGGATATCCAAGGCATAGATATACCTGACCCTTGGGCAGCCAACTAGGATGCCTGACCCTCGTGGCATTCCACGTGTGGTGTCCGTGAGCTCATTTCTAGGCGTCTGCTCCTCGTGGATTCCACGCCTGAGTCCATGAGTTCTCCAGGGTGCCTGCCCCTCATGGCGCTCCATGTCTGGTCCGAGAGTTCCCTTCTTAATCCCTCTGATAACTCTACTTTAATCCTCTACCTGTGTTCTCGCTTCGAACTTCAACTGCAAACACAAGAACCTGGATACATACAGGGGATTAAGATAAGAAGTAATGAGGGAGACAACGCGCAGCAGCAACGGAGCGGACTCTATCACGCTGGGAAGGACGCTGACCTCTTAACTAGCCAGAGTGACCGAGTGGTTAGGAGGGGACAGTGCTCGGCAGGGATTTTGCTCAGCTTTTCCAGCTTAGAATTGGGAGAAGTGGGCCCACGCAATTCACCATGTTCCAATTTGCTGTGATAAATTTGTAAGGCGGCGCCCTGTGGTATAGACGTGCCCCAGGTTCCAACTCCTGCAGCAAGCGCTGCTGTGGAACACGGGGTCTCTCGGGGAAACACGCAGCCTGAGAGCTGCTCTGTGGAGAGAGCAGGACCCAGCCACCTGCCCAGGAGGGATGCTCCTTGTTGCTTCTGTAGTGTCTGCTCAGGGGCTTCTGTAGGGCCAGCCCAGGGGGTCCGCAGGGCCAGCTCTCAGAGGCCCAAGGACTGGCATCCCAGAAGGAAGCAGAGTTAGGGGGCAGCTTGTGCAGTTAGGGGGAGCTCCAGAAGCCAAGCTCTCAGCCGCGGTGGTTGATGGGCTCTGCTCTTTCTTGCACAAAAAGAAGCGATTTCTGACTTGTGGGCAAACAACAGTTCTGCTGCTGTAGGCGCCTTACTGTGGGGGCGCACGCACACGTCCACTGCTGTGGGGGTGCTGCAAAAAAAGTATTTGAAAGAAAATATCCAGGGTGGGCCAGATTTGGCCGGGCACCATGACGCACCCCCCTCACAGCTGGTCAGGGGGAAGAGACGGGTCAGGACACCTCGATGTCACTTCTGCCAAAAATCATGACTGTGCACGTGTGCGTGGCAAACAGGGCGCTGTGCACCCTCGGGAATCCGTGGTTGCTCGCTGCCCTTCTGAGAATTCTGCTTGGGATGACGAGTCACTTCTCTACCGGCAATGGGTGAGCCTGGAGCCCTTGTTTGTCCTCACCAAGAGGACCAGGTGCAGCTCGTGGGTCGGAAGGCAAGGCCTCCTCTCACCCCTCACACCCCGCGGCCACGCTTGCTCTTCCCGTCCTTCCCTCCGTGACTCTGCCAGGCTAGTGGTTCTCGCACCTTCCATCTCGGAACTGGGGAGACCGAGGCAGGGGAAGCTCAAGTTCAAGACCAGCCTGGATGTTACAGTGAGAATCTATCCCAACATTAAAAACAAAAAATGGACCAGGGTTCTGAACTGGCTCGGTGGTTAAAGTTCGTGCACGCAGAGCTGGTGATCTGAGTTTCATCCCTGGAGCCCACGTGGTAGAAGGTGGAAAACTGGGCCCCCACGTACAGCCAGCTGTATGGTGACTGCTAAACAGTCAATGTTGTGTAAGAGTTCTCCCTCTCCTCTAGCAGACGCACCCACCCACACCCACCCACACCCAGGAACTCACACACATACCTCCTCACACCTGCCAGACAGTTTTGCCCCTTCCTTCATTGACACAATCATGGAGCACTAGCACAACTGATGCAAGAAATCGTCGTTAAACTCAATGGGGCGCACACACCAAATGATGTGATCGTAGGAGAGAGACTGGCTAGGAAGATGCTTTTGGTGGGAGGCGGGGGGGGGTGGGGGGGTGTGATTGGGTCACATGGTGTTAAAGGGATGTAAGTTCATTGTACACATGTATGAAAATTGTCAAAAAATGATAAAAGGCAGTCTCACTTCCTATGAATAGTGTTTCAAAAGTAGAACAAAGTATCTGCTTGCGCCCTGATTCATCCTGTCGCCTGAGTCCCCATCTCTGCAGAGATGGCTCCCTTGGGGACTCCAGCAAAGCCACTGCCTGCCAGGTGTGGGTGTCCCACCCAACCTGCCCAGGGCAGGGGCACCACGGCTTGACCATCCCCCTGGCATATCTCCTCCGCTACATGCTGGGCGTAGCTCTCAGCTGTGTGCAGATGTGCAGGCATGCCTGTGTGTGCATATGTGTAGATGTAAATGTGGGTGCATGTGGATGTGGATGGAGAGGTGTGTGTGGATGTGTGTATATAAACGGTGTATGTATGTGTGTTTATGTACGTGTATGTAGAGGTGGGTGTACTGCATGTGTGTGGATGTAGAGGTGTGTGTGTGTGTGTGTGTGTGTGTGTGTGTGTGTGTGTGTGTGTAGAGGTGGATGTATTGCAAGTGTGTGGATGTACAGGTGTGTGTATGTATGTAAGGGTGTTGTGTGTGTGTGTGTGTGCGTGCACGTGCCCACGCACATCTGTGGAGGTCAAGATCAACTACAATGTTCCTCAGTTCTAGTCTGGTATTTTGAGAAAGGGTCTGTCGCTGGTGCGTGGTGATACCGCGAGGCTGGTTGGCAGGCAAGTCTCAGGGATCTGCCTGACTCTGCCTCCGGAAAGCTCCGAGTACAGCTGCTCTCCACCAACCCGGCTTCTTCACCTTTTTGTTTGTTTTGTTTTGTTTTCAGACAAGGGTCTCTGCTCGCCCAGGCTGGCCAGAACTGCTCTGTAGCTGAGGGTGGCCTTGAACTGCGGTCCTCCTCCCCCTCCGCCTCCACGTGCCAAGACGGCCGGTGTGAGCCATCAGGCCCAAGGCACCCAGTGCCGGGCCTACTGGGACCTGGGGAGCTCTAGCCGAGCACGCTGCAGCTGACTAACCCCCAGCCCTGCCCCAAGCTTCCTGAGCTGTTCAGCCATCTCGTGCTTCGCACGAACCCTCCGAGACTGGCCATTCACCGTGTCCACGGAGAAGCCCACACAGCGTGGACAGGGCTGAGTCCTGCCCAGGACTCGAGAAGGGCCTTTCTCCTCCTGTGGCTACGCCTTCATTCTTCCTGCCTTGCCTCACTCTCAATAACTAACCGACGTTCCCCGACGGCCAGAACCAGGGGAAGCCGGGTGCGCACGGCATTCTTCGCCTCTCATCTGCCATCTTTCTGTTCATAGAAACCTGGAACCGCGGCGACCTGCGACCAGCACAGGGCCGTATGG
>JALPQD010000434.1:1660281-1841719 GCA_023101885.1 Typhlomys cinereus | reverse complement strand
GGGGGCTGGATAAGGAGTGGCATCAGGGGGGTTAAGACCTCAGGGTAGCTTTTTGGCAGGTAGGAAGGGGTCCTAGATTTAAACAGATAACTAGACCACACAAAACGTATAGAAACGGCGGGGCGGAAGCCTGGGGCGGCCTGCAAGCATAATGCAGGGTGGTCTGGTAGAGGAGGAGGCAGAGTAGGCCTGTGAATCCCCAAGGATCAGCGTAAAACAAAGGAGGAGGTAGTAGTCGTCAAAACTGGGAATGGTTTCAACCGAATTCGCCTGGTGGAGTCTGACCACAACACACATACACACAACACGAGACACCACACATACACACACACGACACACACACCACAAAACACGAAACTCGATACATGCACAAGTTTGAATAAATTAAAAAAATCATTAAAAAAAGACAAAGTGTCTTAGTTGTGCAATGCCGCACCTGAAAAACAACCTGGATTCGTATACCAGTCACCCTTGAATGCTATGCTACCTGCCTGCTTACAGTGTGCCCGTCGAGGCCGCACCCCAACAACAGCCACTATGTGGGAACTGAGAATAGAGGAAGCACTGAACTCTACATCTTTGAGTTCCTTGCACCCTGTGTTACAACCGGACACAACACATATAACAACGTGTGTACCACACACCCACACCAGCACATGCAATGATGCATGTGGTCGCACCACACAACGTGCAGACTTGCATGACATACAGCTGCCCACACACACAACACACAACCACACAGTGCAGCACCACGTGCAAACCAAGATAAGATTACAACCAGCACTGTGTTCACATGGGGAGAACTGGACAGCTACTTCTTAAGGAAACTCCAAGGACGTGCGGTAGCTCTTGCGTCTGGAATGTTCCTGCCCCTGGGAGCCGGGCCCCTGGAGCGAGGGGCCTGCTGGCAACAGCAGGTCCTGCTCGGCTGGTGACCCGCTTTCCTCATCATCCTCATTGACTGGAGCCAAACGAAACACACGAAGGCAGCAATTAAGATAGAAAAGCAAGCGGGAGAAAGGGGCAGAGGAAGATCACCGTCCCGGAGAAAGAGGCGAGCTGGCTTGTCCCGTTTGCCAACACGATGATGGAAAGCCCCGTGCTCCCCGGTTGTATGTCTGTCTGAGTTCAGCCACAGGTGTTAACAAATGGTAAAGACAGTGTAGGGTGTGAGACTCTGGACGGGACTGCATTTTGTAAAGGTCAGACAGGACCTGATAGCCAGAGCGAACCTTGAAGGAGAATTGTGTCATAGCGTGACGGGGTTAGAGACCAGAGTGCGCACCAGGATGAAGAAGGTGGACATAAAGAAATACCTGAACATGATGAAATAAAACCCCCAACAACTGAGAACTGGATTGATAATAGTACTAACAAAGCCTTGTGGTTACTTGGCCAGTAATCAATGGCTTGGTCTGGGCAGTAAGGATCGTACACCTTTCTCGACGGTTAGGTAAAATGGAGATGGTGGTGGCCAGTTAATACCCTCGGGAACCAGCTGGTGTGTGGTGGGTGAGCTAGCTCGCCGTCATGAGCCGGAAACTGAAGAGTTTATAAACTGAGCAAAATCCATAAGAGAACAAAACCCCTTAGGTTTCCCTGAAGCCGTTTTAATTGGGTGAAAATTATCAGCCAGGCCTTTGGCAGGCGACTGCAACAGGAAAGTCCCACAAAAACAGCATCCGTAGCCCTAGGGTCAGTGCGTTCTCATGCTCTTGTGGCCGCACCTTCCAGTCTAGGGCCCCCTCACAGCCATGTGCACCCGTCAGCTCAGTGCTCCAGATCAGCTCTGTGCCCCCATCAGCTGCCGCACTGGCATGCCCAATGACGGCCTCCTTCAGCTGCGCATGCCCCCATCAGCTGTGAGTGCCCCCATCAGCTGTGAGTGCCCCCATCAGCTGTGAGTGCCCCCATCAGCTGCGCGTGCCCCCGTCAGCTGCACGTGCCCCCGTCATCCCCGTGACCGCCGTGGAGAAGGAGAAGCTGTCCGTCCCCCACAGCAGCCGCGTCATGGGCCGCGGGGCAGAGTGAGCCCCGTCGCCATCCGCACGGGCCTCTGAGTCCCCGTAGTCACCATGTGGAGACACGGGGGTCCTGCCACTGCCGTGCATTTGCGGACCACACTCCTGCAGGTGGGGGCTCAACAGGGTTTCACCAGCTATGCCCAGGTGAACCCAAAGGCCAGTGCCCCTCCCACGAAGGAGCTGTGCCCTGTGTAGTGATGAGGGTGGAGCTCCTCCGAGGTGGGCACTTGCCCTGTGACGCCCGACTGGGCTGAAACCAGCCCAAGCCTGGCACGCCGAAAGGAAGACAGACAGACACCCACGGCCATGTCTCGGGCCCCCAGGCATCCCTGGCACGCTGGGGCACGCTGGCCGCTGTGCATTTCGCCTGTTCTAACGGTGCCCACAGAGACAGCCTTCGGAACGCAGAGAAGTCCAGCACGGTCGGCAAACACTGACAGCCGGGTCGCAGAGGAGGCTCATCTCTGGGCAACACCCACACCCCGACTCTAGCCGAGAGGTCTTTCGGGGATACATCCGAGAGCAGCACCCATGCCCCTGGGTTTCTGCGTGGGCTGCTGCCATCTTCAGAAAGTCTGGGGTGTGGCCTCCAGCAGTCGGGGTCCCCCAGCAGTGGCAGTGGCACCCGTGATGTTCCTGCAGCCCCTGCCTTACATTTTAATTAAACATTTCACTTGTGATGGGGTGAGGCTCTGTGGCTTGTGGGGGAGCCCTGGCCCCAAGTTTGAGGTGCCCTGGGAAGCCCTGGACTCCCTATGCCCCATCTCTGTGCAATGCAGCATCTTACTACAGACACACTGGCTGATGACGCAGCAGTGCCCCCCACAAGACCCTCGTGCCTTCACCCAGGACCACCACAATCTGTCTCTTAATTGAGCGGTTCTGCAGGGAACAGAGCACAAAAGGGCCACCAGAGAGACGGCTCAGCTGAGGGTCCATGAGAATTAGAGGGATATCTGCCATTCGCCCCAAATTCCCACTCACGAAGCTCGAATCCGCTGTGGGACACGGGTGTGGTTGGCTCCCGAGACCTTCCCCGTAAGCTTCCCTGTGGCTGCGCTTGACCTGTCCCTGGGGACCTCCTGTTGGATGTGGTGTCACGATCACATGATCTCACCCAGCCTGCGGCCCGGCCCTCGAGAGACCTGGGCAGAGATGGTGGTCAGCCTCCGGGAACAGCCTGCACTTCGCTCCCACCGCTAGCTGTGGGGTCCGTATCCCATCCGTAACCCTGCGCTCCTGCAGCAAGATGGGGGACAATCAGCGGGGACCCCAAGGTCAGCTGGCCCCAAGCACACCTCAGAAACAAAAGAGACCCTGCCTCAGGAGACCCCATTCCTGAAGCTGTCCTCTGGCCTCCTGCATGCGCCGTCGCAAACAAGAAAACCGCCAGGCGCAGTGCACGTGCCTGTGACACTGCACTCGGGGTGGTTCAAGGCCAGCATTGGCCACAGACTTGCTTGAGACCAGCCTGGGCTTGGAAGAGAGAGGGAGGGAGGATGAGGGATGCTGTCCTGTAACTTACACCAGTGGCCATGAAACCACACCCACCTCTCTCCCCCTCCCTCTCCCTCTCCCTCCCTCCCTCCCTCTCTCTCTCTCTCTCTCTCTCTCTCTCTCCTCTCTCTCTCGCTCTTCCAGCATCAAGAGGAGGCCCACGACCCCTCTGAAGATCTAGGGAGGGTCCCTCTCTCACCCAAGCCGCTGCCTCACAGCAGGACAGAGACCCCATGTGTTCAATCTGCTTCCTCCCCAGAAAGCTCTCGACCTCCCTTGGCTGGAGGGCTTCACCCCCAAGACATGGACAGATGAGACAGGCCCACAGATGAAGAAGTGTGACATAGCAACCTGACGGGTACCCATGGGCATGCGCGTACATGCACACAGACAGACGCACACGCACACACACGCCCACACGCACGCACATGCACACGCACGCACACGCACATGCACACGCACGCACATGCACACGCACGCACATGCACACGCACACGCACACGCGCACTCAGGCTTCAGCTTTGACTCAGGGCGGAGAAAGTACACTGAAACCTTCCTTGCCCAGGGTCCAATCACTGATTCTTTCCTTCTTTTGCTTGCTACTTGGTGAGATGTCTTTTTTTTTTTTTTTTTTTTTTTTTGCATGTGACTACCTATGTTTGCATATGTGGTGTATGGATACCTGCATGCATGTTCACATGTGTGTGGTATGTGGGTGCCCACATGTGTCTGGTGTGAGTGTGTGTAGGCGTGTTTGCATGTATGTGGTGTGATGCATGTGTGTGGTATGTGGGTGCCTGCATGTTTGCATGTGTGTGGTGCGCATGTGCGTTTGCATGCGTTTGGCCAGAGGCTGACGCCTTCCTCAATGTCCCTAAACCCAGGGCTCACAGAACCAGCTAGAGCAGCTAGCCAGTCTGCCCTGCCTCCCCCCATACAAGGGGCCACGCTCCTCTCCGTGCTTCTCGACCCCTCCCGATACCACCTGAATCCAAGGCCAAGGCTTCCAGCTGAGGCTAAAATCAGGAGGGGGATCTGGAGCCATATCTGGTTAGGGCTCCCTAGGAGGGACCTCCCTGTGGGGGGTGAGATTCCCCTGGGGGTCAGGACTCCTGGGGGGGTCAAGGTGCTTCCCGGAGGGGCAGAGCTTCCTGCAGAGGGTGAGGGCTCCCGACAGAGATGAGGGTCCCACGGAGCCTCCCACACAGTACGGCATGTGCCGTCCGTCTCGGCAGCCCCGGCTCAGACGCTCGTCCTTAGGGGCGTCGGGCAGCCTCTTCGGGAGTCACCAGTGTCCATTTCCCTAGCTGCCCACAACCCTCAAAGGCACAGCCTGCCTCAACTGACCACGGCCCGCGGCTGGGCTCTTGGGGACAGATGAATACCTGAAGGGAGGAGGAAGGGGAGAAGGAGGGAGAAGAGGAAAGCCGGGAGCCGGGGGAGGTGGGGGTGGGGGTGTCCCTTCCCTGTGCTGCCCTCTGCTACACAGCATCTAGTCCCCTCACTGCATTGGGGTGGACCACCTGCCAGGCCGTACGAGGTGATCACGCGGTGCTCCAGGCAGCGTTGCGCCCCTCCACCCTGGGCACCAGTGCGCAGTGGGCTGCAGCTTTTACCAGGAGGTGCCAGAGGCTCTGTGGCTGCCCGGCTGGTGCCCAGGGTCCCACAGGGCTGGGGGACAACCGCGGCCTCCCAGGTAACTGCTGCCCACTGCGGCCGCTCCGGCCTCTGGCTCCCAAGTCCCGCTATTTATAGCCGACTATTAAGGAGGCAAATTACTATTGTAACACCGCCTTGGATCTCAAGAGAAGACTCGATGTGGCAATTAGCCGGGCGGGTTGCTATGAACTTCTCTCTGGTGCGTTAGCTGCAACTCTTCCTCCTTTTTCAGAAGTGATGGGTACTTGCTGCTGAAGAGGCCGCTCCAAAAATAGAACTTCCTTTAAATAAACTTGGGGACTGCACTTCCCTGGGGGAGGCACACACTTCCCCTGCTGCGCCTGCCACCAGCAAAGACCCAGGGGCGCCTCCGCTGGGGCTGAGCAGGCGGCCACCACCCTCGCACAGGATGGGAAGAAAAATCTGACCCTGGCGCTTGGCCAGAGCCTTGCGCTCTGCTTCTAGGCGCACATGTGACCTCCCGTCGATGGGCGGGGCTCCGGGCTCTGTCCACTGACCCCCTGGAGGTGTCCAGCCGACCGGATCACTAACTCCAGGCTGGGAACGAGCTCTGAGGACCATGTTGTTGCTGCCATTGGACGTCGCCCCGAAAGTCACCTTTGCTCCCTCCCTTCGCCCAGCACTGTAAGTTCTAGAGAAAGTTGCACTTGCAGGAGGCCGAGCCGCTGGCCAGCCTTGTTCGTCGACCAGCTCCAGGTCCTCCTCAGTGGCAAAGCAGGTGACCGGCTCCTGGGAAAACCCCAGGCTGTCCTCGGGCCTCTGCGTGCACCGCGCGCGCACACACACGGGTTTCCGTGAACTGTCTCCGTGTTGGTCCGGCTGGCAGAGGGGCGTGGGAGGCCACGGAATCTTCAGGAGCTGGAGCCTCGCTGGAGAAAGGAGGTCACTAAGGGGCGGGCCTTGAGGACTGAGGCCCAGCCTCACTTCCTGTCCCCAGCTGCTTCCAGCCTCCTGTTCAGATCACCCCACCTGCCCCCTTGCTGCTGCTGCTGACGTCTGACCAGAGGCGTCCTCTACCCTCGCGCGTATCTCCACAAACTCACGCTTCTTCTGGTCAGCCATAGCCTCCGATTCAGACTCTCCAAGGACAAAGGCCGCAGGGGGAAACTGCACCACACACGGGACAGTGCCCGCGCAAGGTGACAAGACCCAGGGAGCACGGGGCACACCTCCTTCCATGCCAGGGGTCTGCAGCTGAGACCCTCAGGCACTCTATGAGCCACCTAGCAAAGCCTCCAATACCCCCTGGTCCCCACCCAGGATCCCTGCCTGTGACCTCCACCCAACAGCTCTTGGGGTGCTGAGGGAGAGAGGGTCTCGGACCTGAGGAAGCCCCCCAGCACCTCGATGGGAGAGCAGAGGAGCTGGCATGCGGGTCACTGAAGCCTAAGGACAGAGGTTTGCCAGGTGCTGGGCCTGTGGGACACACGCCCAGCACATTCACAGCTTGGCTTCTGCTCTGCTGGTTCAAGGCTAGGAGGACTCAGCCATTGGAGCCCTCGCTCAGCAAACCTGCCACGGTCCCACCAGGACTGCAGGGTGGGCCGCAGGCTAGGGACAAGGTCCTTGCCAGCCAGGCATTGCTATCCCCACCCCAGGGCAGCCACGCCCTTCCCTCTTCCTAGCATCCAGGTGTGCCATTCTGTCAGCCTGAGACCCCCAGAACATTGTGTGCGATGCGGGGGGGGGGGGGGTCCTCAGGACGCTTAGCGCCTCTCCTTGGGAGGCCAGAAAGACTTCTAGGCCAGGGGTGGCAGCACACACCCGTAACCCAGCCCAGGGCCTGAGGCAGGGATCTGTGGTCAAGACCAGCCTGAAGCAACCCCAATTCTTCAGCACTGTACTGGGCAAGAAAAGGGGTGTTCATGCAGCACCTCAAGAAGCAGAACCCATAGACAAAAGGCTCAGGAAAAGAAGACAATTCCACAAATGTGATCTCTCAGACCACCTGCAGCAGGACCTACCCCAACGGCACCCAGCGCCCTCCACAGCAGAGGGGACCACACCTCCTGGCCAGCAGAACACTGTCTTGGAAGCTTCCCGCTTATGCTCATACACTCATACCCTCATACGCACCCCCATTTCCCTGCCGCCACCCCATACTCCTACCCATCCTAGGCTCACAATGACATAAAAGAACATATTTTGGCAGGGAACAAGGTCAGAGGTTAAAGCCCTTGTCAGAAAGCAAAAAGACCGGAATACAGACCCCTGTGTCTCATTTAAAACATGCCAGGTGTGGTGGCTTTTGGGTGTGGTGGTCTTTGGGTGTGGTGGTCTTTGGGTGTGGTGGCCTGTCCCTAGTTCCAGCCCCAGAGGACAAAGCCTGGGGATCTCCGGGTCGAGTTATCCAGCCACACTAAGCCGTCAGCCAGATCTAGATTTAGAGACTCAGGCTCAAAAGAACGAGGTAGAAGAGTGATGAAGGATAATTCGAGAGATCAACCTCGGGCTCTATTTGCACACACACACTCATTTGTGCACATCCCCACACACGAGCATGCTCCCATGCACATGCACGTGTGCGCGCGCGCACACACACACACACACACACACACACACAACACACACACACCTGGAAAGAGAAAACCTTTTAAAATAACACCTAAGAAGTCAGCAGTTCCGTGACAAACTGCACGCGTGTCCCAAAGGACCCAGCATGTCCATTTCTGGGTTGATGTGGAAAAATGGAGGTTGGCTCTCCACAGGAACCAGACACCACCCACAGTGACGCGTCAGGCCACCGAGAAGTGCCCTCTCTGCAGGGCTGTGCTCTGTTACCCAGTGACCAAGTGCTGGCTCCTCCTGATGTGGGGATGCTCTTCTTTCTTTACCACAGAGGATAATAAATTAGAGAGAAACTGGGCCCAGCACTGAGCATAGGAAACACCAAGACAGGACATGTGGGGCGGAGCTAACAAGAGCTAGAGAGATAAGCCCCTCCATTTGTTTACATGCCCTTCATAAACCCCGCAGAAATTCAAGGGCTGTAGGAATGATAATCAGACGCTTATTCCAGCAACAAGGGGCCATGTGAAAATCCACTCCCCTTCTTCTCGTCCCCTCTTTACTTCAAATAAAGCTAGATTGTAAGGGTGAACCTCAGCTAGCAGGGTAACGACCCAGGCGTCCCTCTTGTGTCAGGTATGAAAGGGGCTTCGTACCTGGGCAGGTGTAGCTGCAGGCACACTTGTGGTCAAGACATTGGATTTGTTGAGATTCTTTAACCGCGATGCTGCTTCCCGGGACCTGCAGACAGTTCCAGCAATGCTGTTCAGAAAGACAGACGGGGGCTGGAGAGGTGGCTCAGGGGTTAAGCCTCCGCCTTGCAGGTGGAAGGTCCTGACTTCGGTTCCCAGATCCCACGTATAGACCCCAGGCGGAAGCGGGGGCGGCCTGCGATTCTGGTCCTGGTAGGGCGGAGCCTGTGAATCCCGGGGCAGAAGGAGGTGGAGGCGTCCATGGTGGTTCGCGAATTCGTCCGTGGTTCTACACACACACACACACACGCACATGTGCACAGTTGAATAAATAATAATAAAAAAAAAAAAAGAAAGAAAGACAGACGGAAGCAACCCGTGTGTCCATCTTCAGATGACTGGAACTCAGGGTGTCCCTCCGTCCTGCAGAACATTAGTTAGCCTTTAAAAGGGAATTCTACGCATGCCCCACCTGGGCCTTGTGCTGAGGAAAGAAGCCAAACACAAAGGCTGCCCTTGGGTTCCACCCGTGGGGTTCCTTTTCCTTTTTCGTTTTGCATGTATGTGGGGGTGCATACGTGTGTGTATGCGTGTGTGCACAAGTGTGTTTGTAGGTACACATATGTTCACGCCAGAAACTGGTATCTTCTTGATGGCCTTCCCATTGATTGTTTTTTTTTTTTTTTTTTTTTTTAGAAATAAGAGTTTTTTTTTTTCTTTTTAAATTTTTGTTTTATTATTATTATTATTTATTCAACTGTGTGCATGCAAGCCCACACCTGCACACACGAACAGGTGCATACACACATGCATGTTTGTGCACATACATGAAGATTAAGAATGATGGGAAGAACAGCTAAGAGGTGCCCGTGTTTGCATCTGACTATCCCCAAGAGGTGGTTTCAGTCTTGCAGTATTAGAAACTCAGGGAACCCTTAAGAGGTGGAGACTGTGAATAAACCTGGAGACCTGATTCAATTCCCAGTGCTAATGTAGTGGAAGGTGCTGACTTCCAAAAAAGTCATCTGATTGCCATATGTGTGATGGCCTTTTCCTTCTGTCTGTCTGTCTCTCTCTCTCTCTTAAATTTAAAACATTTTTCAAAAAGAAACATGCAGCTCTTCAGCTCACTGAAGGGGGTGCTTTCAGAGAGGGGGTTCTTGTGGGGAATGGGAGTTCCTTGTGTGGGGGAGATCCTTACGGGGAGGAGGGGTCCTTGCAGGGGGCCGGGCACCTCAGTGGCTTCTTCCTGTAGGCTTTTGCTTGATTTTGATTTTCGTTTCATTCTGGGCCTTGGTGACCAGTCTGCTTGACCACAGGCTCCTGTCACAGCTTTCTGACCCACAACAGGCAATGGACTGAAACCTTCAAACCACAGTAAACCTTTCCTCCTTCTAAGTCCATTGTCTCCCTTATATGTCACAGTGACAGACAATGGACCAAGACAGCAGAAAAGGTGAACTGTGGGACCAAAGAAGCCCACTGGTGATAACCCTGCACACACACACATGCAAACGCACGCACACACATGCACACACGTGCACGCACACACACATGCACATATACATGCACGCTTGCACTCACACACATGCACACATGAATGCATGCACACATGCACGCAAGCTGTGTGTCGCCTGCTGAGACTCTAAAGCGCAGAGGGCGGGCCAGGGCCTCCTCCCTCCTCTTTGTTCTATAGCCCCTGGGAAGAACCAACACGAAGCCAGGTGAGGAAGCCGGGGCTGTGCGCACTGCCTTCTAGCTTCTGTATTTGCTACCTTGACGCCCGGGCTGTGCTGGCTCTCAGGGCTAGGCCTGGGACATGGCCATGCTGTCTCTGCAGGGCAGAGCACCCAGTGCTGGATTTTCTAGAGACAGTTAACCAGCCACCCCAGAGCCTTCCAGACGCGCACCTGGCCCTGTAGACTCTGGCTTCACCAATGCCCATAGGTCTCCCACCCTTGGCCCTGCTCACCCACCCTAGAGGCACCGCCCACCTTGTGGGGCACCGCCCACCTGCCAGCCATGGATTGCTCTGCTAGCTCAGAGGGAGCGTGGGGAAGCCTAGTTTAGTGACCTCAACTGTCTGGCTCCACCTTCCCACAGACTCCAGCCTGCCACGCTCCGAGTCCAGGGGTCTTGCTATGACAGGGCTGCCCCGGGGCATAGGCTCTGCCAGGTGCCACCCCGACTGGAATCTCTGCCGCATGAACCCAGGTGCTCCCAATGGGCAAACCTACACTGCAGGCCCAGGAGGGGACACGGCACAGGGGAATTCACGGTCCTGATCCAGCGGAGTCTGGGCTCTGACAGGTGGAACATTTGAATCACAGGGTCTCCGTGTTCCACATTCAGACACGTTTCCAATTTGTATCCAGGTGGAGTTTACCAGAACAATTACAGCAACTAAAGCCAACACATGGAGCGCATGCATGTAGCCTGGTCAAGAGGCAGAAGTGGGGGTTCTGCCCACCCCTTCCCAGGAACACCCCCTCCTCCCTGAACGCTCCAGCTGGGGCTTGGTGGCCCGGAAGCAAGAGACGACGCTCCAGGGTGAAGCCAGGAGTCCGGCCAACATGGGCTCCACAGCCACGTCTGCGCAAGTGCACATCTGGGCTCTGACCCACAGTCGTGCCTGCTACACGGGGCTCCACGGACACTCAACTTTCTCCCCAGGTCTGCTCCAGATACAGGGGTGCCCAGGAGGCTGCTTTGGGGTGGGGGACATGTCCCAGACAGACGGCGATGACTGTGGCCTCGAGCCAACGCGTCCAGTGGCTGAATGGATGTGGTGTGAGCCCACTGCTGGTCACAGCGGCTTTTGAGATGGTGCCCGGTGTCCCTGTGGTGGGCACACCCGGGCCACACACACGCTGGCATCTGCAAGGCGGCCCCTCGGAGCAAAGGGGCAGGGATTGTGCTGTGGAGCTCCCGATGTGTCGCTGGGACCGAGGCTGCGTCCAGCGTGCAGTTTATGCATGATGCAGCCTCACCTCTGACCTTACTTTCTGGGACTGATGACACCACAGGAGACAGGGTAGGAGGCTCCCAGGGGACCTCTGACCCACCTGGCACCGGCAGCCCTGCACGGAGTCTCGAGGTGCCCAGAAGCAGACACTGCAGGGCGGGGTCTCAGCAGCCCAGGCTGGGTGGGGCCTCCCAAGGGCCTGGCAGGTGTCAGACCCCACAGGTGACCTTAGAAGGTGGTCTGAGCTGGGCAGTAGAGCCGGGTGAGGACTTGGGAGAGAGTTGTGGCTTATCCCACACACAATAGACGTGTGTTAGTCAGGGTTCTGGAAGAACAGATCCCAAGAACACAATATATTAAATAAACTCACAGTAAAGGCAAGTCCTTCAAAGCAGCCGCCGTGGTTGCTTCGTTCCTGACCAGAATGTCTCGCAAAGCAGAAGAATTCCAAGGACTCGAGCCTCTCTCTGGCTGGAGGTTTGAAGACACTGGGCTGCGGAGTCTTCAAGCACAGCGAACCGCAGCGGCAAGGCCTAGAGACCAGGCTCCAAAGCAGCGGGAACAGCGGCAAGGTGGGAAGGATGCACCTAAGTCAGCCAAGGACGCAGGGTGCAGCGACCGCAGCAACCGAGAAGGCAACGAAGCTCGAAGAGAGAACTAACGGCAAACCACACAGGCTGAGGGAAGAGCAAGTCCCTCCTCCTCGCACCTCCTATTATCCAGTCCACCACTGGAAGCACCACCCACTCCGGGCTGGGTTTCCTCGTCAATTAACCAAGTATCTGCAGACTTGTTCAGAAGCCTGTTCCGACCCAACAGCCTGCAACTAACTGTCAAGCTTACACTTACCTCTAACCATAACCACAGTACAACAGCTATTTACATAGCATTTGTATCCTATCCTATAAGTCCTGTGGAGATGAACTGAGGTGTGTGTAGGTTCTGTGAAATGCACCATTTTCAAGAGGCACTTTAAACGTTGGTGGAGTTGCATGTGTGTGAGGGTCCCGGAATCCACTCGCACATAGAGACAAGGATGTGCTTGTGTCTGTGTGTTTCCTGACTGAGCCAAACATCCTGGGACGTCACCTCCTGGCGCCTCCTGGCCTGGCCGAGAGGAAGGAGGTGGGGCAGCTGGTCCCTCGTGTAAGCCGCCTACCTGGGTCACCCTGTCTGCTGCCAGGGCTGGGGGAGGCGGCAGCCTGGAGCACTCCTGAAGCTGGTCCACATTCAGGGCCACGCCTGGCTGGAGCTGCGGTCGCCAGATGACATAAGCAGGGCAGTGGCTCTGCACAAAAGCCTGGTGCCGCCACACTGCCGCGGCGGTCCCATTCCCTGACGGCGCAAGAGCAATGCAAATACACGTCCACACGTGATAGTGAGCGTCCACAGCAGAGCGATTCCAGCACAGACGCCCCAAGAGTCCACCGGTGGACAGGTACAAAACGAAACAAAGGTCGCTCTGACCCCCAATGCAGGCATGAGCCCTGAAAGCAAGCCGAATGAACACACCAAGCCACAAGACTGCGCACCCCAGCACTCCACGACCCGAGTCCATGAGATGCACCCCACAGAGCCAGCAGGAGGTGTGAACCAGCAGTAGACGCGGCAGCGGGGGCTGACGGCCTCAGCTTCTGGAGGTACGATGGTGACGGAACCCCACTTCTGAGCAAAGTCCAAGAACTCATGACTTGTACTGTCAACCAGGGATAGAGAAGACAGACACTGCTTCAAACCTGTTCACACGGGAAGGAAAATGTTGCCACTTCCATAGACGCCTGCGAGCAGGGAAGAGCACCCCACTGTCACGTACACCACCCTTCCTTCTACACCCTACTCTCCCATGCACACCACTGTCCCGTGAACCTGCTGTTCTGTGCACCATCCTTCTTCCTGCACCTACTATCCTGCACACCCCACTGTCCTGTGCACCTGTTGCCCTGTGCACACAGTCCTGGTGTACCCGCCGTCCTGTGCTCCCCACTATCCCATGTGCACCCCATTGTCCAGAGTGCACCCTGCTGTCCGCGATGCACCCCTGTCCACAGTACAACCTGCTGCCCTGTGCATACCCCACTGTCACGTGTATACCTATCAGGTGCATGCTGCTGTGCTGTGCATACCCCACTGTCACATGTACACCCATCACGTGTACCCTGCTGTGCTGTGCATACCCTTCACATGCATACCCATCACGTGTACCTCGCTGTCCTGTGTCTATCCCACTGTCACATGTACAGCCCACTGCCCTGTGCATACCTCACTGTCGGATATATGCCCATCACGTGTACCCCGCTATTCTGTATGTAGCCCACTATCACATGTATACCCATCACGTGTACCCCGCTGTCCTGTGCGTCATCCTGTCCCCTGTATACTCATCACCTGTACCCTGTTGTCCTGTGCATACCCCACTCACATGTATACTCATCACATCTACCCTGCTGTCCACGGTACACCCTGCTGTCCACGGTACACCCTGCTGTCCTGTGAATACCCGTCACACGTATACCCACCATGTGTACGCCACTGTCCTGTGTATACCCCACTGTCACACATATCCATCACGTGTACCCTGCTGTCCTGTGCATACCCCACTGACATGTATACTCATCACGTGCACTCTGCTGTTCTGTGCACCCCACTGTCCCAGGTGCATGTCTTGTACACCCCATTGTCCACAGTGTACCCCTCGGTCCATGGTACACCCTGCTGTCCTGTGTATACCCCACTGTCACACGTATACCCCTGTACCCTGCTGTCCTGTGTATACCCCACTTTCGCAGGAATACCCATCACGTGTACCCCGCTCTCCTGTGTATAGCCACTCACTGTACCCTGTGCTCCCCGCTGTCCATGTGCACCCACTGCAGTCAGCTCAGTAAGGCACCTCAGCCTGAAACTCTGACTGCTGCTCGTCCACAATAAGTGTTTTATGTTCCTGCAGGAAGAAGAGCCACTGACTCAGAACAGGTGGCTTCGCCTCCTCCCAGGGCTGCTGACCTGCCGCCCAACACTGCCACCTGCAGGTGAGGACGAGGCTGCACTCGGTGGAGTCTGGAGGATCCAGGGTCTTGCTGCATGCTGTGGTCACGCAGACCCACGTGCCACAGGAGCGGGCAATAGCGGGACCCTTCTAGCATGACTCACACCACGCAAACAGAGCCTGCTAAAAACCCAGCACGGCTCATGAGGGGAGAGAGAGGAACATGGGTCCTGAGGTCGGGGTGCGCCTGGCACAGCTCACCAGGGGAGAGGAACATGGGTCCTGAGGTCGGGGTGCGCCTGGCACAGCTCACCAGGGGAGAGGAACATGGGTCCTGAGGTCGGGGTGCGCCTGGCACAGCTCACCAGGGGAGAGGAACACGGGTCCTGAGGTTGGGGTGCGCCTGGCACAGCTCACTAGGAGGGGCCCACGCAGCCAGCCATGACAGTCTTCCGCAGCTGTTTCTTCTCTGATACGCGGAACAGACTTCTCCCCCGAAAGCAGGGATAATGTCTGTGACTGAGCAACTGCCTAGTGCTGGTTTCTGTCGCTGATGTACATACATGTATGTATGCATATACACAGATATGACCAGAACAGTTCAGGGGTGTGCTTACAGCTCTTGGTAAGCTCACTGACAAGGCAGGCGTTCACGCGGTCAGAACTAGCCATTCACATCCACAGCAGCTGAGCAGGAGCACTTTCCATTGGACAGCGTGTGCCCAGTACTGAGCCAGCTCCCCACCTCCTCCACTGCACGGGGATGGCCCCACCCACTGGGACTGGCCTTCCCACATCAACCAGGTAATTCCCAGGGGCCTGGTAAGCAATTCCCTGCAGAGGCGCCCAGGGTCTAGCTGTCAATCGTCAAGCTGACACCTCATCTAGCTGGCGCACCAGCAAGCATGAGACTCAGCTCCATGCCCAGCACCGCCAGAAGCAGGGGTCGGAACAGAAGCTCGTCGGGAGGCTGCGCCTGCCTGGCTGACAGGGGTCCACACACAGAAGCGTCAGATGCGAGGACGCGCTTTATTTCAGGGACTCCACTGCGCGGGGACAGGACCGCTTGGTCCTGGTGGACTTTGAGTTGGGGTCTCGCTCTGGGGCCGAGGCTAGACTCAACCTCAGTCCCCCAGCTCCACCTGAGAGCCGGGGTCACCCATGTGACCCCCACCCCTGGCGCCAGTGACGTTTGGAGTCCCGGGAGCTTGCGTTTCCCCTGGTCATGACGCACAGACCATGAAGGACAAGCATTTCTGGAAGCTTCCCCACAGGAAGCCACGGAGCACGCCCTGGGGTCCAGCCGATCGGTGTGACGGGGGGTGCAGCCGCCGCCAGGCGCCTCACTTCTCAGTCTCCAGGGGCCGCTTCCTCTTCCCCGCCGGCTGCGGGACGCCGGCCGCCTCTGCTTCGCCACTGGGCAGCTGCTGGAACTTGCTCCTCCTCCCAGGAGCCTCTCTCCGGCTCCTCTTCCTCTCGGTCCCTGGGCTCGGGTCTGGACTTGCCGCTTCCAGCTCCCCTTCCCCTGCTGGGAAGAGAACCGTCGGCGCCCACTGCACGTGTCCACAGGGCTGTCGAGCAGGGGACACAGTCTGCTTGCCCAGCTGCTGCCCACGTGTCAGAACATGGGGCGTGGGCTGAGCTCAGGACTCGGCTTCCAGCAAGACCAGCAGAAGGACAGACTGGGGGTGGCAGGCCCGGAGCGGGGAGCAGGAAGGGAGGTCCCTGGCCAGAGGACCCGGCTCAAGCACCAGGGCCTGACGCCGTTAGCAGCTGCAGCACCAGGGCTGCAGAGACGCCTGGGCCTGGATGGAGAGTGAGGCCGCCGGCAAGGACGGGGAACGCGAGATGCTCACGCATTATCGGAGGGAGGGGGAGGGAGGAAGGGAGGGGCAGAGGGGCCTTGGCAGAGATGACCTGGCCAGAGCCTGGCAGGGTCCTGTAACCCGGTTAGCAGACGGACAGGTGAGGCTTGCAGCTCAGGGCAGCCCCCTCCGGGCCCAGCAGAGCCTCAGGCCAGGGCGCCATCCTCACTCACACCCTGGCCAGAGGCCTCTCGGTAGGCGGGGGGGGGGGGGGGGGGGGGTAACACCCAGGGTCTGTGGCAATCCGGACTGCTCGGGTCCTACCTTGCTCTCGGGTCCTACCTTGCTCTCGGGTCCTACCTTGCTCTCGGGTCCTACCTTGCTCTCGGGTCCTACCTTGCTCGTTCTGTGGCTGCGGCTGGAGCAAACGCTTCTTCTTCTTCTTCCGCTCCCGCCGGCCTGCTAGCAGACTCTTGTAGGCTTTTTCTGGGACGTCGTCCTCAGGGAATGTGCCTGAGAGCCACAGTGACAGTCGGGACGCGCGCAGGAGCTGGAGGCCCGCAGCGCCACCAGGCAGGACAGCCGGCGCTCAAGCAGACCGACTTCAGCAACACACCTCCAGGCCTCCCGGCTCGGAGCCCAGGCTCCTGCGCATCTCACGTTTCTCCAGCGGCCTGTGCTGGGCGGGCAGGACGGACACTCGACCCCAACAGGACCCTACCGCAAACCCCACGCACGCGCTCAACGCGCACCTGGCTGCGTCCATTTTACAAGAGAACGCTGGACGCGTGCGTTTGAGTGAAGCACTAGGGTGCTCTGGGGTCCAGACGAGGGGCAGAACAAAGGCAGTGGCTGGGCAGGAACCAGGAGGAACCTTTAACCGGGCTGCACCTCTGGGAGCTGGCTGCCCATCATCCTACCTCCCACTGCACGGGGAGGGCAGCAGGGGCACCGTGGGCCACACGAGCCGCAGGGCCAGGGCCGCACGGCTCCCAGGGGACTGAGAACCACGGACAGGCACAGAGGAGCCAGCGCTGGGGAGCCCTGAGAGCCAAGCCCTCCCCCACAAACATGGGCCTCTGCAGTGTACTCCGCCCGAGAGCCCGCGTCCGACTCAGGCGGATCCTCACCTCCAGCCAGTTGCTGCAACCTGAAAGAGAAGATGTGGACCCCTGAGCTGTGGCTCTGCCAGAGACCACGCCAGGCACAGCTCCGGTCCTAGGGGACCTGCAGCTCCTGCCTGGGACAAGGCGGAGCTCCAGCCTCTTGGAGGCTCAGGCCGCGGCCCAGGGGAGGGGGCAGGGGCCAGCACACCCGCGGCGGAGGGAGGCGAGGCCTCGAGACACTCACTTTCGGACCACTTTGTAGAGGCGCTTCCTGTTCTGAGACGGGGTGCTCTGCTGGCTGGCGACCTCGAACAACCTGTCGGCAACTGCGCCGTAGTCAAACTGTGGTGAAGACACAGTCTGTGACTCAGTCGCCCTGTGCTCCCAGCACACAAGCTGGTGGGTCAGCGGGCACTTGGGGTTCTCTGTTCAAACAAGGGCACCGCCGCCGTCCGCGCCGACCCCGGCACCTGGTCGAGCAGGTGCAGGAAGGCCCCAGGACGGGCCCCCTCCAGCTTTAAGTCCTCCCCTCACAACAGGCCGTAGGGAGATAAAAAGGGAGAGCACTCTGACTTTAACTTTGGAAAACATTTTCCGTTTACTGAATGTGTGTACGTGCACCAGAGGACACCCTGTGCCGCTGGAGGCCCAAGAGTGACTTTGGAAGCCTCCTGGATTGCTCCACCTCACTTCCGCTTTGCTTGGGGGAGGGGTTCCCAGGCGTCGCCCTTCAGGGCCAGAAGTGCAGGCTGCTGGCCGTTTACAGGGAACCTGGTTTGTGCTGTGAAGCGGAGCTTTAGCTCTGGTCTCTCGGGTGCAAGGGCGCTCACGTTCTGCTGGGCGCGTGGTCTGCTGAGGACGGGCACGGGAGGACCCCGCTGTCCTTGCACTTGGCCTGCACCTGCCGACCACCTGCTAGGCTGATAGCTCTCCCCAAATCAGTCCACTTCGCTGTCTGCTGGATCCCAGCACCCCAGGAAGGCGTGAGGCCAGGGGAGGCGAGGGGGGCGGCCCCGCCCCAGTGGCCCTGTGCCCCTTAGCAGGCCTGGCGCCCGCCTGCTCCCCACACTGGGCAGCACATGCTGCTGCCACCTCCCTCTGGCAGCGTGCAGAGGGCAAAAGTCGAGCTCACACGGTCCGCAGACCCAAATGCCCACCTGCAGAACAGGCCCAGCGCCGTCCTCGTCATCCTGCGCGTATTTGTCCGCCTCAGGATCACCCCTATGCCCACGGCCTGGAACAAGAGAAATGAAAACTCAGTCCATGCCTGGCATGTAGGGAATGCCAACCCTGGGCACCGAGCCAAGCTCTCACCCACTCGGGCTGAGAGGTGCCGGGCACCTAGGGGCTTAGTGGTCTCCTGGGGCAGTGTAGAGACGAGGGATGGCAGCCCAGGGAGGGGTGTGGTGGGGGGCTCTTTTAGGCAGCGTCAAGGGGTCCAAGTGTGGACCAGAGACCCAGGGAGGCCGAGTGTTGGGCGATGTGCTCAGGGCTGCACAACTGCACGACTGAAGGGGTCTTGCTGTGTCGTCCCGGCTGGCCTTACACTCCTCGTGCAGTCCAGACTGGTCTTAAACTCAGGACAACCCCCCACCTCGGTCTCCTGAGTACTGGGATGATAGGTGGGACGCCCCTCCCCTCCCAGCTTGGTTTTGCCTTTGGAACAAAGGCTTCTGGACCAGCGAGGTGCTCGGCAGGACAGGCGGCTGCACAGAGCCTGTGAGGCCTACAAAGCACAGGCCCCGCCGGGCAGCAGGGGCTGGAGCGGCTCAGGCTGGACGCGTCCAGCACAGGCCTGAGCTCCGGCCCCAGACAACAGGATGAAACAAAGCAGCAAGGAGGCTGCGCTGGAATAGGAAGATGCGATGCCAGCCGGTGACGGACTGCGGGAGCTGGGCCAGGCGGGCAGGACCCGGGAGGCCAGGCGGGCAGGACCCGGGGGGCCAGGCGGGCAGGACCCGGGGGGCCAGGCGGGCAGGACCCGGGGGGCCAGGCGGGCAGGACACGGGGGGCCAGGCGGGCAGGACCCGGGGGGCCAGGCGGGCAGGACACGGGGGGCCAGGCGGGCAGGACCTGGGGGGCCAGGCGGGCAGGACTCGAGGGGCCAGGCGGGCAGGACTAGGGGGGCCAGGCGGGCAGGACCCAGGGGGGGCAGGCGGGCAGGACCCGGGGGGCCAGGCGGGCAGGACTCGGGGGGCCAGGCGGGCAGAACCCGGGCCAGGCAGGCGGGCCTGGGGTCAGACTATGGTGATGCCAGGGGCTAGGCAGGACCGAGAGCGCTAGCGCAGCACGGGCTTGGAAGTTCCTAGGGCTGCTCCGCCATGAGCATCTGGGGATGGGGGCAAACAGGCAGCCAGAAGGCAGCCAGGATAACCAGCAGGTGGCCGAGTCCAGACCCCAGGGAGGACGGGGGCCGGGACCCTCACCTGCAGGCGGCGCGGACGGCAGGGCTTCCTCCTGCTCACTCTCTGACTCGCCGTCCCCGCCCGATGCCTCGTCCTCCCCGCCCTCCGCGTCCAGCTCGTTCATCAGGTCTTCGATGGCCAGCGGAGCCTGCTCCACAATCGTTTCCAGGATGTGCTGAGTGATCTTATGCAAAACCAGGGGCCTACGGGGGAGCAGGGGCCGGAGAGCGCGTTGGGCTGGGCTCGCAGACACCGCGCCATCCGCCCAGCGTGAACAGCCACTGAGTGAAGAGGGGCGCAAGGGGGACCCCAGGGCCACCTGCCACTCACTCCTTGGTGCAGGCCGCGATGCGGCAGAAGGGCGTGATGAACTGAAGGTTCTGCTCTGCGGTGAGCTGCGGGAAGCACAAGCGGCTCAGCCCGGGGCACGTGCGCTGCACCCGCAGCCCCCGCCCGGCCCACCTCGCCTCCCAGGGAAGCAGGGCAAGCCCTGCAATCCTGGACACCAGGAGCCCCCACCCGGGCCCACCTCACCTCTGCAGCGCCCACTTTGGTCAGCTCCTCCAGGAAGATCTCAAGGAAGTGGCTCTTCACCCCACTGGGGGCCTGGCTGTCGGGGCTCAGGATCTCGGCAGTCAGCAGCTCCAGCAGCTGCTCCACCTGCCTGAGGAGACAGGACAGGTACAGCCCCGCAGCCCCAGCTCGGGGCGCGCCCGAGTGCAGGCCCCGCCCACAAACTCCACCTTCGCAGCCACAGGTGAGCGAACAACAGTGAGTCCCACAGACGCAGATCTGTGGCCCCAGCTAGTGTGGGAAGTCCTGCTGGGAGTCTGGCTCTTGGCCACCAATGCACCATGTGGGACACCCACAGGCCTTCCTGCCCCACCCCACCCCCAGCCCGCCCAAGCGTTCGCTCCTCCCGTGGATCCTCTACGTGGGAAGGTGCCTGTGGTCAAAACAAACCAGAGGCCACGAGGACAGTGCCCAGCCCCCGGGGAACCCCTGGCCGACCCCAGGTGCAAGCGCTTCCCGGCACGCGCTTCTGACGCCTGAGTCCTACGCCTAGGGCCACAAGCAGTCGCCAGCACTCCAGGCGCAGCCCAAGCTCCTGGGCTGAAAACACGCAGAGCCACCAGGGCCTCTCCGTGGACATGTGACCACCGTTACAACTCGGAGCACCTGTTCAAAGGAGGCCCGGGACGGTCACCTGTCAGGACTAGCGGCGCAGACTCGCCGCCCAGAGCTCACTGGGCTGCCCAGGTGGAGGAAAGACGCCCCCTGAACCGTCTCACTCTTAGACCGCTGGGGTTCCCAGCTGCACTGAGGGTCTCTCCGTGAAGCCCAGGGGAGTGCGGACCCCGACCCCTGGGACCAGCGAGCAGTGAGACCCGAGACCTGCCCGTGGGGCTCGGTGGACTCACTTTTCTTCCCATCCCACGGCTTTGGCGGCCTGCAGGGACTCACTCAGGACCATGCGCATGAGCTTGGGCACAAACGGAAACCAGAGTTAGTGGAAAAGAAGCTGACGTCGCGTCCCTCCCTCCGGTGTCCCAGGCCCCTGAAGGTAAGGCCGCAGCCAGGCGGGGGCCGCTGAGGGGACAGTGGCGATGGACGCGACATGGACCCTGGGCCCGCAGTCCTCCGCAGCTGCACGCGCAGCAGGCAGTCGTGGTGACAGACCACCGAGACCATGCGGTGCCGGGTGCTGGGCGGGGGCTCATCGCCACAACGGCTTCGGCTACGGCTGCTTCAGCGCGGCTGCAGCTGTGCAGGATGCTTCAGCGGTGAATCTTCACCCCGCAGCACTTGGACAGAGACGGCTCTGCGTGCAGTAGGGGAGCTGCGCCCAGCAAGCTGAGGCCTGCTTAGGGCCTCACCGCACAACCTGGCAGGGAGGTCAGACTGGCGGCACGATGCCCACACCCTCCTCACCATGTAGAACTTGTCCAAGCGCAGTCTGTCGATGCCCGTCCACTCTCGGATCATGGTCTGCCAGAAAGCTCGCAGGAACAGGTGCTCTGAAGAGAGAAGTGCTACGTGAGCACCACAACAGGCTGTGTGTGTGTGTGCGCGTGTTTGTGCATGTGCGTGCGTGTTTGTGTGTGTATGCATGTATGTAGGCGTGCGTGTGTGTCTGTGAATGTGGGGGCGTGTGCGCGCTTGTGTTTGTGTGTTTGTGTGTGTGTGCCTGTGTGTTTGGGCATGTGTGGGTGTGTGTGCGCGTGTGTGTTTGTGCTTGTGCGTGTGTGTCTGTGAATGTGGGGACGTGTGCGTGCCTGTGTGTGTGTGTGCGTGCGTTTGTGCCTGTGCATGTGTGTGTACGCCGCACGGGCAGCCCAGAGGGTCCCCAGCCTGTGTGCTCAGTTGAGAGGACCTTCGTGCTTTGGGCTGAGAGGACAGGCCGAAGACAAAGCAGGGTCACCTCGAGCTGTCACCCTGTGTTCTCAGCAAAGGTGCAAACAGGAAACAAGGTGACAGGCGACAGGACCACTGGGCAGGTCCTCTCTGGCCTTGTCTCCCCTCAGCTCAGGCTAGAACCTCGATGCTCAGGCCTTTTGGAAGGACTCACCGAAGCGGGCAGACCTGAGTGGGCAGAAACCTGGTGCTTGCAGACCAGCAACACGGACCCTACGACGACTGTGTCAGACACGGCTGCGGAGGGCCCTGTGTCCATCAGGAACCTAACCTCTCCGTGCTCCAGAACGTGACAAGAGACGCGGTCGCGTGCACGGGCGACGACAGCAGGCCAGAGGAGGGAACCCACGCACCTGACTCAACAGGAAGCAGCCGAGGAGAGGCCCAGCCAGACCGGCTTCTCCCCACAACACACACAGGCAACGCCTCTCCCTCTGCAAACCTCCTGCCCAGCACAGGCTCAGACAGCGACCACGGTGGTCTGCATCGCCTGCCCACCGCCAAGTGATCGCTGCGCACTGAGCTCATCACAGAGACCTGACAGCTGAGAGCTCATCACAGAGACCTGACAGCTGAGAGCTCATCACAGAGACCTGACAGCTGAGAGCTCACCACAGAGACCTGACAGCTGAGAGCTCATCAGAGACCTGACAGCTGAGAGCTCATCACAGAGACCTGACAGCTGAGAGCTCATCACAGAGACCTGACACCTGTGAGCTCATCACAAAGACCTGACACCTGAGCTCATCACAGAGACCCTGACAGCTGAGAACTCATCACAGAGAACCTGACAGCTGAGAGCTCATCACAGAAACCCTGACAGCTGAGAGCTCATCACAGAGAACCTGACAGCTGAGAGCTCATCACAGAAACCCTGACAGCTGAGACCTCATCACAGAGAACCTGACAGCTGAGAGCTCATCACAGAGACCCTGACAGCTGGCAGACAGCAGAGACAAGGAAGCCGGATCTCCTCCCGCCATTTCACACAGTTTAAGAAATGCCCGGGGCCTAGGCACCGACATGTGAAACCAGCACAGAGGGTAATTGAGACAGGAGGGTCCCAAGTTCAAGATCAGCCTAGACAGCACAGTGAAAATCTGTTTAAAAAATAAATAAATAAATAAAAGAGGTGGAGGGCACTTCTACGACCTGAAAAAACGTGCACGCCCTTCGGTTTGCAGACTTCAGGGTAAGCAAACCAATCCCATCACACTAACCACAGGCGCAGGAGCTGCCAGCTTCTCAGGCCCCCCTGGGCTCTGGATGCCCCCAGGGTAATACAAAGACATCTAAGGCAGAGCTGACCTTCCCGGGGTCTCAGAGCAGGATTTTTGTAGGGTGCCCAGATGACTGTAACAGGCAGGCAGGTTGCACACGGAACACCTGTGGGAACTGCAGCTCTCAGGCGCCGTCTGAGCACCACCAGCTTCTCTCTCTCTCTCTCTGTCTTTTATTAATTTATTTTTTTATTTTACTGTGTATCCCTGTGGAGGACCAACTATGACTTCGGGAGTCATCCTGGATTGCTTCTACCCCTTTTTGCTTTGCTCTGGGATTTCCCAGGCTTTGCCCACCAGGGCCACAAGTGCAGACCACCATTTCCACCTGGAGTTTCTTCCTGGGACCTGGGATCCAAACTCAGGACCTTCTGCTTGTGAGGCAGAGTCTTAACCCCTGAGCCATCTCTGCGGCCCAGCTTTTCTCCGCCTTTCATTCCCAAGCCACATCTGCTCGGGAGAATAACACGCAGTGTGTGAGTGTGTGTCTCACAAGTACCAACGCCAGCTGCCTCCCTAGCTCAGGGCTCCGGAACATGCCTGTGCTGGGGGCTGCACACGTGGGCCGGGCTGCATACTCACGTGACTCTGTGCTCTGAAAAGCATGGGTGAGCTGGGAAATGGTCCTTGCTAGGTCCTCCTGTTGGGAGCAGAACAAACACCTCAGACCTGAAGCACTGAGCCCCACAGCAAGCTAACGCTCCCCATGCCCATCCGTTCATCGAGGGGAGCAGCTGCGGGGGTCTGCCCAGGGCTCTCCATGTCCTGCAAGGTCCTCCTGCAGTCGGGGCCACCAGGCTCTCCACAGACAGCAGCTGCGGGTGCCAGCGTGCCTCACACAGGAGGGCACGGGGCAGGAGGAGCCCTGGACAGCCGGCCCGGGACACGCACGCCCTGGACAGCCGGCCCTGGACACGGCCGCCCTGGACACGGCCGCCCTGGACACAGCGGCCTCACCAGCGGAAGTGCTGTCTTGCATCGCAGTACCAAGCACCAGTGCGTTTGCTACGACTCCACACCTCCCATGAGAGATGGAGGCCCAACAATGCAGACCGGGAATCTGCACGAAGGTGAGGACCCTGCGTGTGTGAAGAAGCCATGTGCTGAGAACCGCCGCTCTAAGAGCCAGCGGGAGAAAGGCTTCTTTCCAGGAAACCTGAGTTCTGCTGCTTCGATTCCAGCACTTTCTACCCAAAGCAATGACACCTGTGAAACCCTTGCCCCAGCCAGCAGTGCCAGCCACCAGGACACGTAGCTCAGCCAACCAGCCTGTCCTCAATGCCAGAGTGCTCCGGCCTCAAGCCCCTGTCAGTCACCCGGACCAGGCAAGAGGCTGTGACTCCAGCGTCTCTGGCCGCCTTACAAAGGGCTGACTGCATCCGCCGGCCCCCTCTCCACCTGCGCTCAGCTTCTGCAGCCGCTGCCCCTTGCACTCACCTGCAGCAGCGGCTTGTCCTGCATCCACATGCAGTAAAAGAGTCCTTTCCATATCTTCAGCACCTCATCAGGAGTGAACGCACCTGCGCCGCAAGAGCAGCGGTCAGACCCGTGGAACCTCCCGCCTCACCTTTCAGAGGCAGGAAGGAAGCATGACCGCCAGGGTCAGTGCCAAGCACTGTTATCCTTGAGAACTGGGCACGCAGCCCCTCCCCCAAGCCGTCCACCCACTCACAACTGCCACACCAGACATCCACTGAATGACAGCTGTCAGCCCTGCGCCCACCCCCAGGAATCAAAACCCAACCTCGACCAGTTCCTGCCTGGATGGTGCCCTGATCACTCAGCTAGTGTGTTGCACTGCCTCAACTCAGGCCAGCAGAGGAGGATCGAAGCCCCCGCACTGCGTGGGGAGGGGCGCTTCTCTGCAGCACGGATGGAAGACTGATCTGGAGGTCTTAAGGCCCTGCTGAGCCCAGCCAGGGCTCCTGCTTTGGCCACCCAGGAAGCCTGGCCTCTGCATTGATAGAGGACATCCCGTAGTGCGGGGGCTGCTGATGGGGGAATCGGGGTGTAGAGGGCAGTTAGCAAGAAGCGTGTTCTCGGCCCTTGGGGAAAGTGGGTCGAGGGAAGGTCGTGGACAGCCCGACAACTGCACGACAAGCCACCAGTGGTTGGCGCTGCCACGGGAGAAGAGGCAGAAGCGCAGGCTAGAGAGGGAGAAGCCCGCGGCGCAAAGAAGGGGGATCGCGCGCGCTGGGGGGCGCCGCTGCCTCCGGCGCCTGCGAGAGAGGGCGGGCTGCGTGCGTGAAGGGGGCGGCGGGGAGGGGTCCTCGCGGGCAGGCCAGGTACCCCGCACCCCGCGGCCCGCACCCCGCGGCCCGCACCCCGCGGCCCGCACCCCGCGGCCCGCACCCCGCGGCCCGCACCCCGCGGCCCGCACCCCGCGGCCCGCCCCGCGCACCTGCGGCCGACTGGGTCCGGGCCACGATGTACCTCCGCAGCTTCCGCAGCGCGCGGTCGCGCGTCACCTGCTCGTTGCCCGCCAGGCGCTGCGCCAGCTGGATCTCGGGCGGGAGGCCGGGAGCCATGCTGAGACCCCGAGGCCCTGCGCCGGGCCCTTCCCCCGCGACGACGGGGACGCCTGCGTCACTCTCCCGCGACGACGGGGCGTGTCACTGAACCGCGACGCCGGACAGCCAAACGTCACACGCCCGCGACGATGCGGGTCCGCGCGCCACTGCCGCCCAGAGGCCTCCATAGGAACTGCAGGCAGCAGGGCCGGTGGCGTCCGAAGCTCGCACCCTGGGCCCAAGGAAAGGCGCAGGCGGGCGCTCCTCTTCACGGAAAGATGCGCGAGCTCCGGCTTCCTGCGACCACGGGGTCGGAGGTGGCTCCGTGGGTGCAGATGCCTGCCGCAAAACATGAACACCTAACTCAGCCCGACCAATTCCGCAGGTTGAACTATCAACTCCACACATGCGCTGTGGTGGACACCGTTCCGCAGGCGCCTGAATACACAGACACACACGTGTATGCATGCACGCACACACATACTGCATTTGTGTACACACCCATGCACACGGACACACATATATGCAGTGGGACACACACCCACGCACACATGTACACACACACACATAGGAAAATATGCATGCACCCACACATGCATGCATCGGTGCATACACACAGGCACCTGTATACAAAGATACACACACGTGTGTGCATGAAATCCACCCACATACACGTTTACACCATGCTCACTGGTACACTCAGGCATCCATACACACATGTGTGTACACGTGTGTACACACATACAAACACATACATACTCATCGGTACATACTGGCACCGACACATACACATGCATGCATGTGTGTACGTACATGCACACATATGCATTCACACATACATGCAACATTACATACACAGGCACCTGCATACATAAACATGTGTGTGCATGCATTCATATACATGCACACACACATACATGCATCTGTACACGTACTGTAAATAATTCTTTTAACTGAAGGTGGAGCTGCTTTCCTCACGGTATACCCCTCACACACCATCCATGTTCTAGCCTTTACTCAGGCACCTGCCAGTACCCAGATGAACCTCTGGGGGACACCCACTAGCTCAAACAGACCTGAAAGCAGGAGGGGGGGGTTCCCATAGGAAGCAAGAACACAGAGAGACAGAGGACAGGAAGCAAGGTCCCAAGCCTGTGTGAAAAACAGCCTGTGCACTGCAGAGTTGACCTTAAACCTACAGCATTAGCCCGTAGGCAGCCGACCAGGGTTCCACCACAAAGCTCATCAGCGGGACTTTCAAAACCCGGGACCACCGATCAAAGATCAGAGAGAAAACCAACTGAAAGTTTCCATTTCCAATCCCCCAAAAGTTCATAAAAGGGGCCCCCATGGTCCCGAGCACCAATGTGGACCTAAGATCACAGTTGGTCAAGTTGGTGATAATCTCTGGAAGAGTGAGTCCAAAGTGCAGATTAATTACTAATTCTTCTGACTGCGCAGTCTATCTGCTGCAGGCTTCCTGGAGCCACCAAGCATTCAGTTGTTGCTGCCTTCCTTTCAGATCACACACCCCACACACACGCACACATACCACATACAGGCACGAACAAGCACACACGTACATGTGCGCACTCACGCACACGCACACACACATCCACACATACATGCACACATACATGTGCATACACACGTGCACTCATGCTAGTGCACACGCACACACACTTTTCTCGCAGCACCGACCAATCACATTACATGTCACCAGCACTCCCTACCCCTCCCTAGACTGTGCACCCACTGGTGGGCTTGCTTTAAAGGGCCCACCCTCCATGCCCTCGGGCTGCACTTTCAGCTCCTGAGCCTGACTGACCTAATCAGTTAGTTATTCTCCTGCGATCAATAAACTGTTGCTGTTTAGCCCCCGTGTCCGTGTCCTGTCATGGTTGTCATGATTGCTGCCAGGGCAACAAATGTTAATTCAGGAAGCAACTGGAACCAACCGGTACCCACAGATCATGAAACGCACTGTGGACCTGGGCACAGGCAACTCTCCCACTTCTTCATGGTGATCCCAGAGTGTGCATTTCCATTCCTGGGGAGGGACCCCCTCCACAAGATAGAGCCCAAATCCATTTTATCACAATATGATAGACTGATTCCTCGGAAGTCACCCTGAAACACCCCTTACTTCTGGTCAAGACACTGGGCACGGGAGACTACAGACCAACTCAAGACCCGAGGGCAGTGAACAAATGGGGAGAAGATTACACCCTACTATTCCTAATCCCTGTGCCTCCTGAGTTCCTTGCCTCCAGACAAGCAAAGCTGCACTGTCCCGGATGTAAAAGACGCCTTCTTTAGCATCCCCCGCATAAGGACAGCCAGCCCCTCTTCGCGTTGAATGGCAAGACCCAGACATGGGATTCAGTGGACAACTGACCTGGACTCGACTCCCACAAGGATTCAAAAATTCGCCTACCACTTTCAGTGAGGCCCTACACCAAGATGTGTGTGAATATCGTTCTCTGCACCCCAATGTGACGCTTCTTCAATATGTGGATGACACTCAGCCGCTAAGACATGCCAACCTGCCTAAAGGAAGCAGAGACTTACCCAGGACGTTAGCAGCCCTGGGATATAAGGGCTCAGCCTAGAAGGCACAACTCTGTGCCGCTGAGGTAACACACCTGGGGTATATCCTGAAGGAAGGAAAACCATGGTTATCCACCCCGAGGAAGGGAACCATCCTCACATCCCAGTTCCCAAAAACCGGAGACAACTAAGGGAGTTCCTCGGGTCCCCTGGGTTCTGCTGATATGGGTACCTGGGTTTGCTGAGCTAGCCAAGCCTCTATATGATGCCACCCAGGGCTCTGACGAAACGTTTACATGGTCTAACTCACAAGACCAGGCCTTTCTAACTATACAGAAGGCATTGCTCGAGGCCCCGGCTCTGGCTTTACCTGATCTCAGTAAACTGCTCCAACTCTACACTGATGAAAAACTTGTTCGGGATTGCAAAAGCTCGGCCCCTGGTAACACGCAGTTGCATGCTAATCAAAGAAATTAGATCTGGTGGCTGCCGGGTGGCCCCATTGTGTCCGCGTCATTGCAGCTACTGCCCTCCTGGTAAAAGACGCAGACAAACTGACCCTGGGACAACCCCTTACAATCACAACCCCCCACTCCATCGAGGGGGTCCTCAAGAATCCCCCAGAGAAATGGATGACTAAATCAAGGCTCACACATTACCAGGCACTGCTCCTGAAGCCCCTGGCAGAGCCTTCCTCCCTGCCCTACCTTAGCTCTACCTTGAACCCAGCAACGCTCCTGCCGAATCTGGACTCTGGGGTGCTCCATGACTGCCTCCATCTTCTTCAACAAGCTCAGGGAACTCGCCCAGACCTGACGGACGGCCCCTGGCATGATCCAGATGTAACTCACTACAGGGACGCAGCAGCTTCATCAGGACGCAGCAAGGTATGCAGCGGTGGTGGTGACTTTAGATGGCCGTGCCCACGGGTACTTCAGCCCATTGGGCTGAACGCACAGCCTTGACGGAGGCTCTCAGAAGGGCCCAGGGAAAAGTGGCTAACATTCACCCGACAGCCAGTATGCCTTTGCCACGGCTCCTGGTACCATCTACCGCGAACAGGAACTCTCAACAGCCCAGGAAAAACTATCACAAACAAAGAAGAAATCCTCGCACTCCTGGCGCCCTCTGGCTACCCAAGAAATTGTCTCTAGTCCACTGACCGGGACACCAGAAGGCAGCTCACCAGACCAGGGCAGCAGCCCAGCACATCAGGCTGCCAAGGAAGCAGCTATTGCCCCCCCCACTGCTCTAATAACTGCTGCGCCCTAATCCAACCATTCTGGTGGATCAGGTCCCAGCATGGCAGAACATTGTTCTATGGAAACAATTTCTGGGAAAAAGGCATGGCATTAAAATACGGGAATTGGGGCTGGAGAGGTGGCTCAGGGGTTAAGCCTCTGTTTTGCAGGAGGAAGGTCCTGAGTTCGGATCCTAGACCCCATGTATAGATGCCAGGCGGAAGCGGGGGCAGCCTGTGCTTCTGGTCCTGGTAGGGCGGAGCTTGTGAATTCCGGGGCGGAGTAAACAAGGAGGAGGTGGAGGTGTCCAGGGTGGTTCCCGAATAGTCCCTGGTTCTACACACACGCGCACGCGCACGCACACGCGCACACATGCACAATTGAATAAATAAATAAATATTTAAAAAAATAAAATAAATACGGGAATTGTCAGGCCTTGGTGTATCTCTGCCCAGTTGGGGACCTAAAGCCTGCTCCCTGGGGAATATCACAGTAATGCCCATGGGCAGATGCTAGGATTTCCTCCCTAGATAATTTAAGTTTTGTCTCTGGCAGGAGGAATTCTTCTGGGAATTGGGTGTGCCTTTTACCTATCCTTAGGTTTAGAGAAAAAGCTTGCTTTTAAATTTAAATCAAATTGTAAATGGAGATTTCATGTCTAGTCACTTACAATAAGTAGACTTGTTAGCCAGAATGTGTTCACTGATTTTAAGGAAAGTAGAGAATAACTTCTAGAGTCTTAAAACTTAGGTGGGTAAAATTCCCACCTATGAACTAACTCAGAAATTCCAGAAGTATAAGACTATGCTCTCAGTCCACTGGAACCTCAAAAGAAACTGTGATACCCTCTTACCCTGGCTGAAGGCCAAGGAAGAGACCATCATGCCAGAAAGTCTAGATGCCAAGACTGCCCCTGGAGATGGTATTTGCAATCCAAACTGGGAGAATCCATGTAGGTAGCAAAGGGGGCTGTGTCTTTCCCTTCCCCAAACAGCACTCTTATGAGAAATCACAGAGATGGACCATCTGAGTGCACTCCCACCAATGATCACCTCGGCCCCGAAAGAGACACCCTTGACAGTGTGGACCCCAGGTTTGGAGAATGCATGGTTCACGATGGCTCATCAACTACTGATGGCAATACACTTCTGGAATTCCTCAAAGGGAGACATAAGCAACCTTACTATTAAAGGAGCTCAGTCCTCCTCTGTGTATTTTAAAAATGCAGTCTCTGTTAAAACAATGTGGGCTCTGCCCCAGGCTATCCGGTGAAGCATTATAGATTAGATAGAATTGAAAAAACTGGGAGAATAGAATCTGTTTGTGTCTTTTCTCTCAAAAAATGGGTTAGATACTTAGAAAAAAAAAGTTGTTTATTCTTACTGAGCATAGGAGACTGGAGAGTCTGTGTTTGTTTTCCTCTGTTTGTAGGTGCAGGGACACATTCTTTGCCCTAAAATTTTCTAGTATAAAGCTGTCACTAAGTTTCAATAAAGGGGGTTCAGAATTCACTCGGCCAAAACGGAGTTGTGTATGTTCTGTTCTCCACCTGGTCTTGGGGACCCCTGGTCTCGAGGCCGGGACACTGGTCTGCGGCAAATAACCCTGCTAACCCTGATTTTACTGGGTACACCCCACTCTGATGAACAAGATGATAAAGATTTTGGCAGCCTGTCCAAAGCCAAGATCAAGACAACTGGAGGCTGTGTCTCCAACTGCCTTGTGTGTCAAATGAGGAACCCAAAGACCTCTAACACTCAGCCCCTCCCAACAAGAGGGAAAGGGGCCTCTTCCTGGTGTCCACTGGAAGTGGACTTCACCGAAATCAAACCAGGTGGGTATGGTTATAAATATGTACTAGTTTTTGTAGATACTTTCTGTGGCTGGACGGAGGCCTTTGAACCAAGAAGGAAACGGCTCAAGAAGACTGTAGAGGACTCATTCCAGGTCTCCACAGATGGCTCAGCAACAAGTCGTCCCTCTCCTATGCCACATCTCCCGCCTGATTCTGCCAACCTCATAACTTCCCACCAGGCAACCTAGTACAGGTACGAAGACACCAGAATGAAACCCTTGGCCCCCGTTGGACCGCACACCATCATTCTGATTACACCGACCACCCTAAGGTAGATGGAATCCAGACCTGGGTGCATCACTCCCACGCCAAACCAGCCTCGGCCGAAACACCAGGACATCAATGGTGCATTGACCGACACCCAGTGGACCCCTTAAGGCTAAGACTCAAGGCTGCACCGCCTTCTTGTGCATCCTATGGATAATTCTACCCACATCTGCTTCAATTTCTGTTCCCAGCGCCCATGCGCATAATCTCCCGAACCTGCCTTGGGTGCCTTTCCAGCTCAGAAATGGGCAAAATTGTTAAGCAAACTCTTCTCTCCTCCTCTTCCTCCTCCTCTGTCTCCCCAAGTTTCCTTGAGGACCTAGTCCTTCGGTCCCATTACTCACCCAAAGATTCCTGTGAATCAAGGATTTAATTCAATTTCAAAACTCAAGGCGGGGAATGAAAGGTCAGAAGCAACTCCATTTTGTCCATTTGCTGCCTCTCTGCCCTGCCCTGCTCTAACTGAAAATTCCCCGCCCTGTTCCAGGGAAATACCACAGAATCAGCTACCAGAAAGCTTAACTACACAGTTAGAAGAGCTACCAAGCATCCTGAAACGGTTATGCTTTGTGCCAAAGTTAGCTTTTCTCCCAGCACCAAGCAATCACATTAAATGTCACCAGCACTCCCTACCCCCCCCAACACCTGCTTGGGGTTTTGCCTTTGAGAGGACCACCCTGCATGCCCTGGGGGTGCAGTTTCAGCTCCCAGCCTGACTGTGTCCCTTAATCCTTTAGTTCTTCTCCTGTGATCAATAAATGGTTCCTGCTTAGCCCACGTTTTGTGGCCTCATGATTGCCGCGGTCTCGGACCCAACAGTGATATCTTCCATGGCTGCTTCTGGCGGGCGTGAAATGGAAGGGGACAGCTGTCTCTATTTTATCCTCCTCGGCTCCCTCCAGCCTTAGGCTTGTCCTCTGGATTCCTGAGGTCAAGGCTTCCCAACCAGGTGACAGCTTCCTGGACTCAAACTACGTGCAGAACTATCGCGATCCTGGGGCAGCCCTTTGGGAAGCCCCCAGCTGCTCCCTCGGCTGTCCCCTTACCGTCCTGCCTTCATGCGCTAACACCACCTTTCTCTGGGCGTCCTCCTTTTCCCAGTGCAGGACAGGGAGCTGGGCCTCCTCCCTGGCCGGCTGAATCCAGTCAGTGCTCCTCCGGCGTGGTGTCCTGGTGTGAGTTCGATGGGCCCATGAATTCACCATGTTCCAATTTGCTGTGATAAATTTGTAAGGCGGCGCCCTGTGGTGTAGACGTGCCCCAGGTTCCAACTCCTGCAGCAAGCACTGCCGCAGACCAGAGTCGCGGCCTCGAGACCAGGGCTCCCCAGGACCGGGCGGAGAACAGAACACATGCGGCTCCCTCTCTTCCGAGTGTATCCTGAACCCGTTTATTGAAACTTTCGTGACAACTTTTATACAAAAAATTTTGGGGTAAAGAATGTTGCATACACAATAGATAATCAGCAAAATCACCTTCAGGGTGGACCCTTTTTTCAAGAACCTAACCCATTGCTTCAGGGCAAAGGCACTTAACAGAAACATTCTCTCAGTATTTCAAAACTTATCTAATCTATAATGCTTCACCAGATAGCTATGAAGCTGAGTCCACATTTTAACAGAGATTGCTTTTTAAAATACACAGAGGCAGAATGATCTCCTTTTGATTTTAGCAAGGAACATATTTTACAATTAACTATAGAAGTCCCCAACACCCCATAAGTCCCAGCGTGAGCTTTTGCTGTTGTCCTCTCCAGGTCGATCCTCTCAGTCAGGCAGGTCGACATAGGCACCAGGCATGGCAGCAGGTTCTGACTTGGGAAAATGTATGCAGCTCATGTAGTGTCTACTATCCAAGCTTAAACTACATCTCTAAGGGGGCTTTGACTTGGATACTCAAGGCCCATAAGCTATAGCTGGTTCTGTCGATGGAGCACTGAGGTATGCACTGAAGAAAACACTTAAGCAATATAATTATTAAAAGAATAACTTCTATAATAGCATCCTTCTAATCCTTTAATAGTAAGGTTGCTTATGTCTTCCTTTGAGGAATTCCAGAAGCGTATTGCCATCAGTTAGATGACCCATCTGTGAACCATGCATACTCCAAACCTGGGGTCCAGTCAGGCCCCATATGCCAAGGGTGTCTCTTTCGGGGCAGAGGCGATCATTGGTGGGAGTGCACTCGAATGGTCCATCTCTGTGATTTCTCATAAGAGTGCCGTTTGGGATAGGAAAGACACGGCCCCCTTTGCTTCTGACATGGATTCTCCTAGTTTGGATTGCAAATACCATCTCCAGGGGCAGTCTTGGCATCTAGACTTTCTGGCATGATGGTCTCTTCCTTGGCCTTCAGCCAGGGTAAGAGGGTATCACAGTTTCTTTTGAGGTTCCAGTGGACTGAGAGCATAGTCTTGTACTTCTGGAATTTCTGAGTTAGTACGTAGGTGGGAATTTTACCCACCTATGTTTTAAGACTCTAGAAGTTATTCTCTAATTTCCTTAAAATCAGTGCACACATTCTGGCTAACAAGTCTACTTATTGTAAATGACTAGACATGAAATCTCTATTTAGTATTTGACTGAAACTTAAAAAGCAGGCTTCTTCTCTAGAACAGAGAGCAGGAAGCTAGTTCCAAAAAATCCTAAGAAAGGGCACTCCTAATTCCCAGAAGAATTCTTCCTGCCAGAGGCAAAACTTGAATTATCCCAAACAAAACCTAGGTAAGGGGCACTCCTAATTCCCAGAATTCTTCCTGCCTGAGGCAAAACCCGAATTATCTAGGAGAAAGTGTTTAGCCCCTGTCCATGGGCGTTACTGTGACCTTCCTCAGGGGACAGGCTTTAGGCCTGAGCTGGGAAGAAACACCAAGACCTGACAATTCCTATAATTTTCCTTATTTCTCTTAAATAAAGCCATGTCCTTATCCCAAAACATGTTACTTTGAATCCATCTTTTCCAAACTGAGACATATTCTACCAGATTAGTTGGATAGGGACGTGGCAAAGCGCTGCTGTGGAACACGGGGTCTCTCGGGGAAACGCGCAGCCTGAGAGCTGCTCTGTGGAGAGAGCAGGACCCAGCCACCTGCCCACGAGGGATGCTCCTTGTTGCTTCTGTAGTGTCTGCTCAGGGGCTTCTGTAGGGCCAGCCCAGGGGGGCCGCAGGGCCAGCTCTCAGAGGCCCAAGGACTGGCATCCCGGAAGGAAGCAGAGTTAGGGGGCAGCTTGTGCAGTTAGGGGGAGCTCCGGAAGCCAAGCTCTCAGCCGCGGTGGTTGATGGGCGCTGCTCTTTCTTGCACAAAAAGAAGCGATTTCTGACTTGTGGGCAAACAACAGTTCTACTGCTGTAGGCGCCTCACTGTGGGGGCGCACGCACACGTCTACTGCTGAGGGGCGCACGCACACGTCCACTGCTGAGGGGGTGCTACATAAAAAAAAAGTTATTTGAAAAAGAAATATCCAGGGTGGGCCAGATTTGGCCGGGCACCATGACACACCCGTCCCTCACAGCTGGTCAGGGGAAGAGACGGGTCAGGACACCTCGATGTCGCTTCTGCCAAAAATCAGGACTGTGCGTGTGCGTGGCAACAGGGCGCTGTGCACCCTCGGGGATCCGTGGTCGCTCGCTGCCCTTCTGAGAATTCTGCTTGGGATGATGAGTCACTTGTCTAAGGGCGTGGGCTTACGCCTGGGCCTCCACAGCTCCAGGGGGCTGCAGGCCCACCCCATGCGGTTCCTGGGCCCTCGTCTGCATTTGAAACTCTCAGAATGAAAAGGACAGAAACGCTGGAGAAGCTGGTGTTAGGCTTGGAAACGAGCTTTCCCCGCCGAGGAGCCGCCTCCTGAGAGTGAGCTCTGGCTCCGGCTCCTCTTAGACCCAATGAAGCTTCTCAGGCTGCGGGGTTGACTCGCGTCACTGACAGCCCTGGTGGTGACCTCGGGCACTTCAGAGAGGGGAGCCTGCCCTCTCCCCCTGTCAGGTTGCTGTTCTCCCGAGGCGGCGGGTCCAGACTGGGGACCTGACGTCCCACATCTCCCATGATGCCTTTGATCCGCTGAGCTTTATTATTTTAGCAGAGCTGGAGATGGAACCGGAGCCTGCTGCGTGCTGGGCAAGACGTGCCCGCATCGCCCTTAGACGAATGCTCGCAAAACCCGGCATCTCGGGCAGCCCAGGCCGGGCTCAAACTCACTATGGAGCTGAGGATGACTTTCAAATTCTGATCCTCCGACCTGTGCCTTCTGCGCTGAGATACAGCTGTGCGGCCGCACCTGCCTGAAAGCCAGATCAGAATCCTTTGAAGAAGGACCATTGTGCATAAAAAGCTGCGTTATTGTGTGCGTGTGTGCATGCCTGTGTATATGTGCACGAGTACATGTGTATTGTATACATATGTATGTATGTACTGTATGTGTGTAGGCTTATACATGAGTGTTCATGTGTGCACAGAGGCAGGGGTAGGTGTGTTCATATGGAGGCTAAAGGTCAACCTTGGTTAGTTCCTCAGAAAAGATGCAGCATGGTTTTTGTTTTTTGTTTAACTTTGAGACAGACCCTCTCTACAACCTGAGGCTGGAGTACGCCGGGCTGCGTGGCCAGAGTCCATCTGGGGTGCCTGTCTCTGTCCTTTGGGATGCCTGTCTCTGGGTACCTCGGGGTCCCTGTTTCTGGGTCCCTCGGGGATGCCTGTCTTCAAAGCTCTGAGCAGACATGTTGGGATGGACTCCGAAGGTCTGGGAAAGCCTCCCCCACCCCTCCTCCCTGCTGGGATCACCGTGCAGAAACACCCCCAGCAGAGAGGGAGGCACTGACTCCAATCTTCACAGAGATAAGGGGGTCACTTCCCCTCCCCTCTGTTTATGATGAGTTCTCCACAGCAGATAAGCTAAATCCAGTAAATGAAGCCACCCCACCATGAGGTGGGCACAAGATCAACTGGGCTGGGCACCAATGTGGGCTAAACACTAAGGAAAAGCCATTCCCCCCTCGCCCAAGCGGATGACATACCTGATTTGGCAGCCATCTTTGGCACCGGGTCCTCATGGCACTCCACGTGTGGAGTCGTGAGTTCTCGCGGGCACCTGGCCCTCAGGGCACTCCACGTGTGGAGTTGTGAGTTCTCGCGGGCACCTGGCCCTCAGGGCACTCCACGTCTGGAATCGGTGAGTTCCGTTCTTTCCCTCCTCTGACAAACTCTGCCTTAATTCTCTACACGATCTGGTTTCAATCTTCAACTAGAAACACAAGAACCTGGATACATACACACTTCTAGAGTGTTCAACTCCCTAACAGGGTGTCCGACAAACCCCCGAGCCCTGGGTCAGCCCCCAGCACCTCGTGACGCTGCGCGTCTGTGACCCGAGCCAGGGCGGGCAGAGCGCAATGCCACATAGCAAGCTCAGTCTGGTCACATGAGACCCTGTCTACAAAATAAACGAAATGAAACAAAAGCCTACAGATTGAAAAGAAGAAAACCAAAGGATCTGCAAAGAATGCGCACAACGAGACCACTTCCAACTCTGTGACACACACCCAGGGCAGGGATTTATTTGTGGCTTATTTTTAAGACCAGGTCTTGCCGTGTAGCTCATTCTGGCGTCAAACCCTCCATCTTCCTGCCTCTGCCTCCAGCTGCTGGGATCCCAGGCCTGCACCTCCCTGCTGGTTCCCAAGGGCCGGGGCTCGCCCTGTGCCTGTCCTGCCACAGTGAGACCCAGCTGTGGGACCCCTGCCCCTGCCCCCCCATTCCCTCAGGCTCCACCTGTGCCTGTTCTGCACTGGGACAGGGTTGGTAAGAGTGAGACCCAGCTGTGGGACCCCCTCCCCTGCCCTCTTCCCCCGTTCCCTGGGGCTCCTGCTTGTATCTCTGTTCTGCACTGGGACAGGCTGGGGAGAGTGAGACCCAGCTGTGGGGGCCTCAGGGGACAACCCCGTCACAGGAGTCCGTGTCTTTCCACAGCACCACACCCTTGATTCCCTGCAGTACATGCCCCTCTGCTTCCGTCCTGGGCCCGGCCAGCAGGACACCGCGAGGTCCACATTGGTGGGTTATTTGCCCGTGTTTTCCGGCGCTGTGGTCTGTCCACTCCAGATTCAACACTATAGGGGGGGTGTCTGAGAGCTCATGACTTTTCACATCATAGTTTAGCCAGACTTGGTGGCAAAGGCTTGGGTCCCACCGCTGGACAGGCCGAGGTGGGAGGATTGAAAGCTCTAGGACGATACGGGCGACAGAACGCGTCCAAGCAGGGTGACTGAGCAAGACCCCGTGTCACAGTAAATATTAAATGGAAAGGTGGGGTGCCCCTCAGCGACAGCACTTTTGGCCCCCACAGTTCAATCATCCACCTGGGTGGACTAGGCCACCTTCCATGCTTGGGCCCCTGTGGTCCTGCCGCCCACCCTCCACGCCCCTCCCTTTAAGGACACTCTAATCCAGCACAATCTTCACCTATTTACACCTGCAGAAAAACCTATTTCTGAAACCCTGAGAAGTCTGTTCCACTTCGAGACAACCACGGGATTGGTTCCCCCACGTGGCCGCGACCTGGCCACAGGGCACCGAGGCTCCAGGCTTCCGACAGACTGCTGCAGCCCACAGAGGGACGGCAGATTAGGGGGCGAAGGCGGCCGTCTTCTCTGATGCTCCCCTTATTCTTGATTTCAGAGGAAGCTTATTCCGGGGGGCGCAACAGAAACAAAGGCCGCTGCCAGGCGGGGAGCCCGGGAACACATGCCCTCGGCCGGTTCCAGGCTCTGTCACGGTCTCAGTTCCCAGGGGAAGGGCCGCCACCCACCCTGCTCCACAGCTGGCAAAGCCACTATTCTTTACTAGCACCCAGCAAGGCCGCAGCATGCCCAGCTCCTGAAACCCACCTTTCTAAACCTCACAGAAGTCCCGCAGGGGCGGGATCGCTTTCACCCCGCTGTCCAAGAAAAAGAAACTTCTAGATGCTCGTGCCTTCCAGGTGCAGCAGTCCATCTGGAGGCAGTGAGTGATGCGCGGAGGGACACGCCCCGGGAGGTCAGGTGCCTGGCACCACCCTCTGTTCCTGCCTCCCCAGACTTGGGGGTCCAGGCACACAGCCCAGTGTCCCAAGCGCTGAGGGCCAGCGCATCACCCACTGCCACCACCTGAGGTTCTGAGCCAGGAGCGAGGTGCAGGACATGGGTGCAGGGTGGGGCCTGCTGGCTCTGGAGGGCGAGGCCGGGCGCCCACCCACCCCTTCCTGTACACTGGCTTCCATCGCGCACGCTTCGCCCCCAGCCTGGCTGACTCAGTGCTCAGCGCGGGAAGGAGGGAAAGAGGCGGGGGTGGGGGTGGGGGGGCTGCCGAGCCCTGAGGGAGCAAAGCTCCACCTGTCTGGGCTGCAGTTTGCAACAACTTTCCTGCTGCGCCCATTGCTCATGACACCGCTGACTTGTCAAAACGTTCAGCATGCTGAATAAAGTCACGTGTTCCTAAAAGCAAAGGGACTGGGGGGGGAGAGAAAGAGAGAGAGAGAGAAAAGGGAGAAAGAGAGGGAGAGGGAGAGAGAGAGAGAGAAGGGAGAGAGAGGGAGAGAGAGAGAAAGGGAGAGAGAGAAAGTAAAGGAAGGAAGGAAGGGAGGAAGGAAGGAAGGAAGGAAGGAAGGAAGGAAGGAAGGAAGGAAGGAAGGAAGGAAGGAAGGAAGGAAGGAAGGAGGGAACTTTAAGCTAGGGACAGCTGGATTCCCAGCACTTGGGGAGCTAAGGAGGGAGTTGGCAAGGTTCAGGCCAGCCTGGGCTCTGAAGCAAGACTCTGTCTCAAAGCCCAGGGGTTTGGGGCCAGCGGCCTGGCTCGGTGGGTAAAGCCCTCACGGCCCAGCCAATAACCAGCTTCAATTCCTGGAACTACACAGAAGAGGTTGAGAAGCACCTGCTGTAGGTTGACCTCCACATGCACCTGTGGCAGGCGTACACCCATCCACTACACACACACACAAATGTGAAAAGGGGGCTGCAGAGATGGCTTAAGGCCTTAGCGTCACAAGCAAAAGGACCTGAGTTCGGATCCCAGATTTCACGTTAAAATGCTGCGGAAATGGCAATGGCCTGCACTTCTGGCCCAAGAAGACAGAACTGAGAAACCCCACAGCAAAGGAGGTAGAACAATCCAGAATGACTCCCAGTGAAACCTTTGGGCCTTCTGGTGTACACACACACACACACACACACACACACACACACACACACACACCAAAGAAATAAGGTTTAAAAAATCTCTGGGGCTACTGTTCACGGGTGAACACTTTTAAAACTTTAGAAAAAGTCAGGTGTGGAGTCACACGCCCTAAGTTACCCGTTGGGAAGTGGGAAGGAGAGGCAGAAAATCCAGTTCAAAAATTTCAAGCTCAGCATCAGTCATCACACATATCAAGTTTTAGGCCGGCTTCAAAGATGACCAAAAAAGTTTGGAAAAATACAGAGAAGTGATTTTTTTCTGAACCCCCGGGGGGACCTGTTTAAAGGCTTCTCTCCTTTCCCTCCTCCACAGGATTTCTCACGCTGCAATGTAACCAACAGCTGTCCCTGGATTCACCAGCTTGTGAATCAGAGAAACAAGGGGAGACCCAGAACTCCCATTCTCATCACCCCAGAGGTGCCCAGTCAGAACACTGCTGTTGATTTAAAGTCTTTAATTCTATGATGGGCTGTGTGTGTGTGTGTGTGTGTGCGCATGTGTGTGCACGAGAGGGCACTGTATGTCCCTGTGGAGAACCAAGGGTGATTTCAGGAATCGTCCTCTATTGCTTCTACCTCTTTTCTGCTTTGCTCTGGGAGTTCCAGGCTCTGCCCACCAGAGATGGAAGTGCAGGCTGCCACCATTTCTGCTTGGCATTTTTACATTGGACCTGGGATCTGAACTCAGGACCTTCTGCTTGGGAGGCAGAGTCTTAACCCCTGAGCCATCTCTCCAGCCAAGGGTTGTTTTTTAAGATACATTTTCTTTATTGTCCTTCTGCTTTAACTTTGGAGTCTTGTTTTTAGTTTACCACAATGTGGAAGGCATCTTACTTTTTATGGCCAGCTCCAGGAGTGACAGTTTCTCCTCCCCTGTGCCCCCCTCCCCTGCACACACAGGTGGCACACTGACACACACACAGGTGACACACTGACACACACACAGGTGACACACTGATCCACACGCACAGGTGACACACTGATCCACACACAGGTGACACACTGATCCACACACAGGTGACACACTGATCCACACACACAGGTGACACACTGATCCACACACAGGTGACACACTGATCCACACACACAAAGATGACACATTGGACCCCACACACACACACACAGGTGACACACTGGACCCCCACACACACAGGTGACACACTGGACCCCCCACACACAGGTGACACACTGGACCCCACACACACACACACAGGTGACACACTGGACCCCCCCCCACACACACAAGTGACACATTGGACCCCCCCCACACACACACAGGTGACACAATGGACCCCCCCACACACACAGGTGACACACTGGTCCACACACACAGGTGACACACTGACACACACAGGTGACACACTGGACCCCACACACACAGGCACACCGTGGGCCCTGGGTGAACGCCCTGCTTGTCCTCACTTCGGAGCCCCGTCTAGTTCTCCAGGTGCTGACCTCCTGCTCAAAGTGTGGGCACTGGGGAGCCAGCTCCATCGAGGACCCCTCCATCTGCCGGCGAGTCCCCGAGGCACAGACGGGGACCAGGTGCAGCTCGTGGGTCGGAAGGCAAGGCCTCCTCCCACCCCTCACACCCCGCGGCCACGCTCGCTCTTCCCGTCCTTCCCTCCGTGACTCTGCCAGGCTAGTGGTTCTCGCACCTTCCATCTCGGAACTGGGGAGACCGAGGCAGGGGAAGCTCAAGTTCAAGACCAGCCTGGATGTTACAGTGAGAATCTATCCCAACATTAAAAACAAAAAACGGACGAGGGTTCTGAACTGGCTCGGTGGTTAAAGTTCGTGCACGCAGAGCTGGTGATCTGAGTTTCATCCCTGGAGCCCACGTGGTAGAAGGTGGAAAGCTGGGCCCCCCACGTACAGCCAGCTGTATGGTGACTGCTAAACAGTCAATGTTGTGTAAGAGTTCTCCCTCTCTCCTCTAGCAGACGCACCCACCCACACCCACCCACACCCAGGAACTCACACACATACCTCCCCACACCTGCCAGACAGTTTTGCCCCTTTCTTCATCGGTCTACCCACCAGGCACACACCGATTCCGGCAACCGTTGTTAAACTCAGTGGGGCGCACACACCAAATGACGTGATCGTAGGAGGAGACTGGCTAGGAAGATGCTTTTGATGGGAGGCGGGGGGGGGGGGGGCGCATGTGATTGGGTCACATGGGGTTAAAGGGACTTAAGTTCATTGTACACATGTATGAAAACTGTCAAAAACGATACGAGGCAGTTTCATGTCCCATGAATAGTGTTTCAAAAGTAGAACAAAGTATCTGCTTGCGCCCTGATTCGTCCTGTCTCCTGAGTCCCCACCTCTGCAGAGATGGCTCCCTTGGGGACTCCAGCAAAGCCACTGCCTGTCAGGTGTGGGTGTCCCACCCAGCCTGCCCAGGGCGGGGGCACCACGGCTCGACCATCCCCCTGGCACAACGCCTCAGTCACACGCTGGGCGTAGCTCTCAGCTGGCCTTTCCTAGACCCTGAAGAAGGTGGGCAGGTCGGCCAATGCTTCCTGCTGAAACTCGGCCTCTTCCTCCCGACGCAGGTTTCTCCTGAAGAGCGACCGGCAGCAACTGTTCATCTGACTCTTCTTATTGCTATCGTGTGTGTGCATGTGTGGATGTGTGTGCATGCATGTGGATGTGTGTGCACACGTGTGGATGTGTGTGCACGCAGGCTGATGTGTGCTGATGTGCAGGCATGCCTGTGTGTGCATGTGTGTGGATGTAAATGTGGGTGCATGTGGATGTGGATGGAGAGGTGTGTGTGTGTGTAGAGGTGGGTGTATTGCATATGTGTGGATGTAGAGATGTGTGTGTTTGCGTGTATGTGTGTGTGTGCTCGTCATTACGCCCGCGCACATCTGTGGAAGTCGACATCAACTACAATGCTCCTCAGTTCTAGTCTGGTATTTTGAGACAGGGTCTGTCACTGGTGCGTGGCGATACCGCGAGGCTGCTTGGCAGGCAAGTCTCAGGGATCTGCCTGACTCTGCCTCCGGAAAGCTCCGAGTACAGCTGCTCTCCACCAACCCGGCTTCTTCACCTTTTTGTTTGTTTGTTTTGTTCTGAGACAAGGGTCTCTGCTCGCCCAGGCTGGCCAGAACTGCTCTGTAGCTGAGGGTGGCCTTGAACTGCAGTCCTCCTCCCGCCTCCGCCTCCACGTGCCAAGACGGCCGGTGTGAGCCATCAGGCCCAAGGCACCCAGTGCCAGGCCTACTGGGACCTGGGGAGCTCTAGCCGAGCACGCTGCAGCTGACTAACCCCCAGCCCTGCCCCAAGCTTCCTGAGCTGTTCAGCCATCTCGTGCTTCGCACGAACCCTCCGAGACTGGCCATTCACCGTGTCCACGGAGAAGCCCACACAGCGTGGACAGGGCTGAGTCCTGCCCAGGACTCGAGAAGGGCCTTTCTCCTCCCTGTGGCTACGCCTTCATTCTTCCTGCCTTGCCTCACTCTCAATAACTAACCGACGCTCCCCGACGGCCAGAACCAGGGGAAGCCGGGTGCACACGGCATTCTTCGCCTCTCATCTGCCATCTTTCTGTTCATAGAAACCTGGAACCGCGGCGACCTGCGACCAGCACAGGGCCGTATGGAAGGAGCTGGTGAGCGCTCTGGGCCTCACTGGCTAGTGCTAAAATCAGATTCCCAGCAGCCCATGGGCCAGTGCGCAATGGAACTTGGGCCGAGGCCTTCCACCCTGCCCTGGGTGCACTCCCCACGAAGCTTCCTTCTGCCACGTGCCCCCCAGCATCTGGCTTCATGCGGGAGGCCGGCCTGTCGTGGTTGTATGCAGACAAACGTGACAGGCCACACAGCGAGGGGCTGCAGCCTGCAGGCCACCCTTGGAAGGCCGCTCAGCCCCACAGCTCCCACATCCACGGGGGCTGCTTCTGTTGGGACCTTCAGTCAACAGAGTCTAGCGCACACCTAGAGGAGCCCCCAAAGGTGCAGCTCCACTAAAGGCTGGTCCCAGCTCCAGGGTACCTTGGTTTTTTTTTTTTTTTTTAAGTTTTGTTTTTATTATTTTATTCAATTGTGTGTGTGTGTGTGTGTCTGTGTGCATATGTATGTATGTGTGCGTGTGTGTAGAACCAAGGGTGAATTCGGGAATCATCATGGACTGCTTCTACCTTCTTTTTTGCTCTGCCCAGAGATTCACAGGCTCCACCCACCAGAACCAGAAGTGCAGGCGGCCCCCCCGCTTCCACCTGGTGTTTGTACATGGGATCTAGGATCCAAACTCAGGACCCTCTGCTTGCCAGGCAGAGGCTGAACCCCTGAGCCACCTCTCCAGCCCTCCAGGCTACACTTGTGAAGGGCCCCTTGTTCCCCAGGGGGCTGAAGCTCCCAGCTCATCTGCAGCTCCCCTGAGCTGCGCCCACCACGCTGCAGCTCCCCTGCCTGCGCCCACCACGCTGCAGCTCCCCTGCCCTGCGCCCACCACGCTGCAGCTCCCCTGCCCTGCGCCCACCACGCTGCAGCTCCCCTGAGCTGCGCCCACCACGCTGCACCTCCTCTCACACAGTCACTCATCACTGTGTCCCCCTTGATGGCCACACAACCGCCAGGTGGGGAGGGCACAGCCGGCCGCGGATGATGTCGGCGAGGACCATCCAGAACCTCACTGCCCGGCTCCTGCCAGGCCAGACTCAGCCGGGACCTGCTTCTCCCTTGGCAATTGCGGAGTCCAGATCCCCTCAGTGGTGCCCAGGCCTCTGGTCATATGAGGGTGCTCACTGTGCCTAGTCTGCTGTGGGCACTGGCTGGTGGGATCTGGGCCCCCCCACACCCTATGTCCATGATAGGGGCTCCTGGTCCCTGCAGCCTACAGGGCGACGCCACCCTCATTTCATTCAGGATCAGATCCTGCGGTGCTGGATCCCCGGCAGGATTCCGTGGTCTCTCACATTAGTGAGGCTACACGGACCCCAAACTCAGCCCTGTCCTCAGTTCCTAACCACTAAGGAGAGAATCGGGACCACTCACTCCCACTCACCCTCCACTTCATGCCACCCCATGAAGGGAGGTGATGGGAACCCACCCAGACCCCTACTTCATGCCCACAGGGTCAAGGGGGAAGAGGGGCCACCAAACCAGTCCCAATTTTGTGTCTATGCACTCCCTGGAATGGAGATTGGGAAATCCCCCCAAGATTCCCTAGGGTATGCCACCCCACTTCCTTCCCTCCCTCCCCAGGGCAGGCACAGCAGGGCCCCTCGCGCCACACCCAAGGGGTACACCCAAGGGGTACACCCAGTGACTAGGCTGTCAGAGAAGGATCACAGACTAGAGCAGGAAGCTCCCTGGAGTATTGGGAGGGGCGAGGTGGGAGGGACAGCGCCCTGCTCCCTGCCTGCTTCTCGTGCATCACCTGGTGCCCTGGGGGCGGAGCCAAGCAGGGTTTTTCTAGGCAGTGGTGGAGGCCTGGGCAGCAGCTCACTTGTCTCTTCTAGTCTCTCTGCTCCTGCTGCTGACCCGTCTTCTGCCGACATGATGATGCGTGGAGCACCATCTGAGGAACGGCCGGCCACGCCCGAGATCCAGGAGAAGGTCAACCAGGTGAGGCTGCAGCGCTGGGCAGGGGCTGCTGGGGAGCTGAGATGCCAAACCTGCCTAGATCCCAGCTTGAGGGGATCTGGCAGCAGGTGGGGATCCGGCTGCAGGAGGCCTGACAGCCAGCAGAGCCTGGGGTCCTGCGGGAACCCCCGACGGGCTGCAGGAGACCCTAACAGGCTGCAGGAGACTGGGGCCTGTGGGAACCTGGGGCCAGCACTGCTCATCTCCTGGGCAAGGAGCCCGGGTCCCCCAGCCCAGCTGACCCCACAAGCCAGGCCTGAGCAGCTCCCGTGTGCTCAACTTCTCACCCTGGACGGGAGCTGCTGTCTGGTCACATATGGGGGCAGGAGCTGTGCTGCTGGGAGAAATGTTAAGGTCAGCCCTGGGGAGACCACTCCCCTGCCGTGGGCTCGGTGAGGGAAAGGCGGCAGGGTGTCACTTTGACTGACTGCCCAGGATGCCCACGGTGGGTGCCCTCCATTTGGCAGATGAAAAGGCACGGCGAGGCTGACCCCGCTCAGCCCCCGAGCACGCCTGTCCGTTCAGCGGGTTGGTTCCTGAGCAGGAATCTTGCCCGCCGCCCTTCTGAAAGGAGCCTGTCTTGCTCCTCCTTCCTAGACTCAGGACTGTCAGTGACGCCTGAGTCACCCCAGCTTCCTCCTCCGCACCCAGGTTTGCAGACTTCCCCGGGGCTGGCCAGTGAGTGCTGGGACTTGTCCCGTGGGACTTGGTCCCATGGCAAGGCACCTAGTCCCCAGGGAGCCCCTGGCCGCTGCAGACAGAGGGCTCCTCTCCCGCTCTCCCCACCACAACCATCTTGTCTAAGTCACCTCCCCAGCAGGCCCAGCCCCTGGGAGTCTTCAGGCTGAGACTTTAGCCCGTGTTCAGGGAGGGATTCTCAACAGAGCTGGTCCCTCAGGAAGCCCTCCACCTGCAGGTGGAGCCAGCCGTCAGGCGCGTGCCGTGTCTGCAGTGGCACAAGTAGTTCACAGGACTAAGGCCTGTGGAGGACGTAACTTTTCACCTGAAATGAAGACTTCGGTTCATTGAAGGCACAGGCGGAGCTCAGGGTAGAGTGAGTGCCCCTGAGGGGGTCCTGGCTGGCAGTGCCCCTGGGTCTGAGACCTTCCCACCCACCCTGCAGGTGAAGGCGGAGCTTGAGCAGAAAGAGAACAAGAAGTTCACCACCTTCAAGGCTGTGTGCTACAGAAGTCAGGTGGTGGCGGGCACCAACTACTTGGTCAAGGTGGGTGCTGCGCAGGCCTGGGGGGGCCTGCAGTCAGTCCCCTCGCAAGAGGAACCCACAAGCTGTGGGGAATATGTCATACTAAGACCTCTGGGGAATGAATTTGGGGTATCATGTGGGATATTTCACCTTCCCAGCTGTGGGGACCTGCACTGGCTAGGGTGCTCTGGGGTCTGGTGGAATGGGGGTCCTGGGGTTGGACCCCTACCTAGTCCTCACTGGCCCCTCTTTCCTCTCTGCAGGTGGATGTTGGTAACAATGAGTTTGTGCACTTGAAGCTGTTTAACCCCCTCCCTCACGAAGGCAAGCCGCTGAGCCTGACTGCCTACCAGACGCAGAAGACCAAGGAGGACAAGCTGGAATCCTTCTAAGACGGGCGCTTCTCTCACCTGTTGAATTGATGATTTTTTCTCCCAATCATTTATTTCATACATGATCTATTCCTAATAAACGAGTATTTTAAAGATCCGTAGGAATTGTCTTGTGCTCAATGTTTTTCCCTCCTTCATCACAACCATGATACAGTGAGAGCAGCGCGCTGTCCTTCCCGTGGAGCCGGGCACAGAGCGCTTGCTGTGGGGCTGCGGGTGGGTCCCCAGCGCTGTGGAGAACACAGGAGCTGGGCACTGGCCCGGCTGGCTGAGAAAGGCCTTCCGTTCCAGAACGCTAGCACCAGGGCATCCTGGAGTCACGGCTGAGGGGGGAGAGCGGGGTCCACACCAGGCCACCGTCTCCCCTCTGCTTTCCTGCTGAGCAGCTTCCCGCACGTCAGCTCCTGCGTTCCAGGCTGCCACCACGCCTGTGTCCTGCCAGGAAGTCAAAGGTTGGAGGTCCAGCTCCGGTCACCGGCACGGGTCCCTGGGCCATGTTCTCGTGCTTTCTTCCTAAGTGTCCTGCAGAGGGGCCGCACTGCAGCTGATGGGGGCCTCTCGCGGGAGCCTGGGGCGTTCACCCCAGGGCTGGGCTCGGGGTGCATCTGCTCCAAAGCGGAGACATCGTGGGAGGGGCAGGGCTGTTCTGAGGTCCGCAGAGACCACTGCCCCCTGGGGTTCTGTGTCATCCATCCATGTGAGTCTGGCCACATTTCCCAGCCTTCAGGCTCCCGCGGGAAACACAGGATAGTGAGCGGGAGTGACAGTGGACCACCAGACCTACCCAGATGCGGGAGGCGGAAGCCCAGCGTCACGGGCTGCTGGCAAATACAGAAGCAAACACCTTAGGAGACCCGGGGACTTGGTTCTGGCTTCCGAGTCTCGTTATAGCTCATCAGCATGGCGGAGGGGTTCAGACCAACCTCGCGAGCCCAGGGGACTGGTCACGACAGATCCACAGGCGTCACCGAGCGGGACAAACTTCTTCACTTGCCCACAGCATGCCAAAGCACCGAAGCGGCTCTCTCCATCTTACCCATTTGCCCAGGGAGTGGTCTGAGCACGATGGGGTTGGTCTTCCCACATCAGTTAGAGGAACTACAATCTGCTGGGGGCTGCGGCCTTCACTAAACGGTTCTTCACAGATGTGACTAAAAGCCTCACCCTCGACTGCCAAGTCCACACCTGTATCTAGCTGGCACACCCAGCGAGGGACCTGCAGGGGTCCACGGAGCCGGGCAGGTGGCGGCAGGAGCCTGAATGATGGAATGGGCCTCCCATTCTCCAAGGAACGCAAGTGTAGACGTGTAGACGTGCTGTGCCTGCCTGACACTCCGCTAATGTGCAAAATCCACTCTGCGCTGAAAGGAAGACACATGCAGGTGGGCAGATGGTATTGGGGTCTAAGCAGAGAACAAAGGCCTGTCCTGGACAGCAGGGGAGAGTTAGCCAACAGGGGCAGGGGCTGGGGCGCCTGTGTGGGTCTAGGGTCAGAAGCCCTGGGGAGGGGACATGCTCCTGTCACCGGAAGGGAGATGCAAGCTGCTCCTGACGCTGTGCTCTGGGAAAGTCGTCTGTCACCTGAGGTGGTCAGCTCCACCCAGCACTGCTCTTCCTCACAAAGAAAGGAGGCCTGGACAGGTGTTTAAACCACCTGAGAAAAGGGGCAAGGGAGGACTTGGCTTCTATGGCTTCCGGGCCTGTGTGTGCTGGGTACACAGCCCAGAGCATACAATAAGGCAAAGCGGCCCACACACCTCACTGCAGACAGAAGGCAGAGGGAGCCAGGAGCAAAGGAGGGGGACAATACACACCCTTCAAAGACGCCCCCAGGCACCTACCTCCTTCCTCCAGGCCGCACTGCTTAATAACCGCACAGCTGTGAACTCGGCCCTGAATATGCACTGGATGGTGCCCTCGCGGGTGCTGCGTGGGACCAACCCCTCAGCACGCGAGCTTTTGGGACGTTTCATAACCAAACATAACGGGGTAAGTCTAGAAGGCGTGAAGCACTGGTCAGCTCTGTGCGGGGTCGAGTCTGACTGGTGGGTAGCAAGAAGCCTTCCTGAAGGAGGCCGTGTTCCAGCTGAGATCTGAAGCTCCAGTGACGCTTGCACAGGCCGAGGGGCCCCACCCCAGAGGCTGAGAGTCCTCCCACCCCCGTGTCCACAGGAAAGGGGTGCTGTTGTTATGCAGCAGCCCACGGGGGAGACTAGATCCTGGTGGCTGAGCGACAGCGCGGCGTGCACGTGGAAGGGCATCGTGCAAGACGCAAACTTGCAGACCTGGGGGCACAAACTGCCCTGCCGATGGCGGGGAGTCCTCACCAGGAGCCCGTTGGCAGTGACTTGTGCCACTGCCCGGCAGGGACGCAGCCCCACAACCTCCCTGCCGCCGACGTGTGCGCCCTCCTTTCCCTCCGCAGAGTCCTCCTGCGTGGGCCTGAGGAGAGACATTCTCTCAGGGCTTTAATCCCAGGGGACCAGAGTCTCCCTGCTCCTGTCCGGCCCAGGCTCTCTGTCTTCTGTTACATGCATGTATTGCGAGGCCAGGGGAGGCACACATACATGCATGGCACAGGGTCAGAGGACACTTCCAGAAGTCGTTTTTCTCCTTCCACCGCATGGGCTTCCAGGGAGCAAACCGATCCCAGGAGTGCAAGCCGCACCTTCCTTCCCTGCGAAGCCGGCGCCTGCCCTCTTCTCTACCGGAACTGTGGCTGGACTCACACTGAGGCCTGCTGCATCCGGCGTGGCGGCGCTGCACGTCCTTGGGAGGTGCAGGCAGGAGCAAGCGCAGGACCGTCCCGGGCTACACGCGGGTCCAGGCCTGTCTGGGCCCCAAGAGATCTTGTCCCAGACAGCACCAGATGCCCCGAGCTGCCAGGCTCCTGGAGCAGCGGGGCATGGACCTCCAGGCCAAGGAGCACTGCACGCTCGGGGAGGGAGGGCAGAGCACTCAGTCAGCTGGAGCTGCTCCCAGAGGAGGGCTGACCCGCCAGGGTGACAGTGACCGGTGGGTGTGGGGCTGCGTGGCCTGGGGGCAGGACAGGCCGGCAGAGCTGCACGAGCAGAGAAGGGAGGACGCTGTCCATCTCCGTCTCTCTCTGCAGCAGTGCTGACCTTCCTGTCTTTTTTTACTTTATTTATTTATTGTGTGTGTGTGTGTCAGAGGGCACTGGTGTCCCTGGGGAGCACCAAGGATGACTTCAGGAATCATCCCGGAATTCTTCTACCTCCTTTTGGCTTTGCTCTCGGAATTCCCAGGCTCTGCCCACCAGGGCCAGAAGTGCAGGCAACACCCTTCTCAGTGCAGCATTTTTTACATGGGACCTGGATCTGAACTCAGGACCTTCAGAGAGACTCCCTGCCCATCATGCCATTGAAGATGCATAGCCAGGTGCCTACAGCCCACCCACCCTAGGGGCACCGCCCACCTTGTGGGCCACCACCCACTTGCCAGCCACCGATTGCTCTGCTAGCTCAGAGGGAGCGTGTGGTAGCCTAGTTTTGTGACCTCAACTGTCTGGCTCCACCTTCCCATAGACTCCGGCCTGCCACGCTCCGAGTCCAGGGGTCTTGCTATGACAGGGCTGCCCCGGGGCATAGGCTCTGCCTGGTGCCACCCCGACTGGAATCTCTGCCGCATGAACCCAGCAGAGTAGCCTCAGGTTTAGTGGGTGTACCCAGGTGCTCCCAATGGGCAAAGCTACACTGCAGGCCCAGAAGGGGACACGGCACAGGGGAATTCACGGTCCTGAACCAGCTGAGTCTGGGCTCTGACAGGTGGAATATTTGAATCACAGGGTCTCCGTGTTCCACATTCAGGCACGTTTCCGATTTGTATCCAGGTGGAGTTACCAGAACAATTACAGCAACTAAAGCCAACACATGAAGCACATGCATGTAGCCTGGTCAAGAGGCAGAAGTGGGGGGTTCTGCCCACCCCTTCCCAAGAACACCCCCTCCTCCCTGAACGCTCCAGCTGGGGCTTGGTGCCTGGAAGCAAGAAACGACGCTCCACGGTGAAGCCAGGAGTCCGGCCAACATGGGCTCCACAGCCACGTCTGCATCAGGCACGTACCGCTGCAGGAGACGCAAGTGCACATCTGGGCTCTGACCCACAGCCGTGCCTGCTACACGGGGCTCCACGGACACTCAGCTTTCTCCCCAGGTCTGCTCCAGATACAGGGGTGTCCAGGAGGCTGCTTTGGGGCGGGGGACATGTCCCAGACAGACGGCGATGACTGTGGCCTCGGAGCCAACGCGTGCAGTGGCTGAATGGACGTGGTGTGAGCCCACTGCTGGTCACAGCGGCTTTTGAGATGGTGCCCGGTGTCCCTGTGGTGGGCACACCCGGGCCACACACACGCTGGCATCTGCAAGGCGGCCCCTCAGAGCAAAGGGGCAGGGATTGTGCTGTGGAGCTCCCGATGTGTCGCTGGGACCGAGGCTGCGTCCAGCGTGCAGTTTATGCACGATGCAGCCTCACCTCTGACCTTACTTTCTGGGACTGATGACACCACAGGGGACAGAGTAGGAGGCTCCCAGGGGACCTCTGACCCACCTGGCACCGGCAGCCCTGCACGGAGTGTCGAGGTGCCCAGAAGCAGACACTGCAGGGCGGGGTCTCAGCAGCCCAGGCTGGGCGGGGCCTCCCAAGGGCCTGGCAGGTGTCAGACCCCGCAAGTGACCTTAGAAGGTGGTCTGAGCTGGGCAGTAGAGCCGGGTGAGGCCTTGGGAGAGAGATTGTGGCTTATCCCACACACAATAGGCGTGTGTTAGTCAGGGTTCTGGAAGAACAGATCCCAAGAACACAATATATTAAATAAACTCACAGTAAAGGCAAGTGCTTCCAAGCAGCCGCCATGGTTGCTTCGTTCCTGACCAGAATGTCTCGTAAAGCTGAAGAATTCCAAGGCCTCGAGCCTCTCTCTGGCTGGAGGTTTGAAGACACTGGGCTGCAGAGTCTTCCAAGCACAGCGAACCGCAGCGGCAAGGCCTAGAGACCAGGCTCCAAAGCAGCGGGAACAGAGGCAAGGTGAGAAGGATGCACCTAAGTCAGCCAAGGACGCAGGGTGCAGCAACCACAGCAACCGAGAAGGCAACGAAGCTCCAAGAGAGAACTAACGGCAAACCACACAGGCTGAGGGAAGAGCAAGTCCCTCCCCCTCGCACCTCCTATTATCCAGTCCACCACTGGAAGCACCACCCACTCCGGGCTGGGTTTCCACGTCAATTAACCAAGTATCTGCAGACTTGTTCAGAAGCCTGTTCCGACCCAACAGCCTGCAACTAACTGTCAAGCTTAAACTTACCTCTAACCATAACCACAGTACAGCAGCTATTTGCCTCCCTTCAGGTACTATAAGTCCTGTGGAGATGAACCGAGGTGTGTGTAGGTTCTGTGAAATGCACCATTTTCAAGAGGCACTTTAAATGTTGGTGGAGTTGCATGTGTGTGAGGGTCCCGGAATCCATTCGCACATGGAGACAAGGATGTGTTTGTGTCTGTGTGTTTCCTGACTGAGCCAAACATCCTGGGACGTCACCTCCTGGCGCCTCCTGGCCTGGCCGAGAGGAAGGAGGTGGGGCAGCTGGTCCTCGTGTAAGCCGCCTACCTGGGTCACCCTGTCTGCTTCCAGGGCTGGGGGAGGCGGCAGCCTGGAGCACTCCTGAAGCTGGTCCACATTCAGGGCCACGCCTGGCTGGAGCTGCGGTCGCCAGGAGACGACATAAGCAGGGCAGCGGCTCTGCACAAAAGCCTGGTGCCGCCACGCTGCCGCGGCGGTCCCATTGCTTGACGGCGCAAGAGCGATGTAAATACACGTCCACACGTGATAGTGAGCGTCCTCAGCAGAGCGATTCCAGCACAGACGCCCCAAGAGTCCACCGGTGGACAGGTACAAAACGAAACAAAGGTCGCTCTGACCCCCAATGCAGCCATGAGCCCTGAAAGCAAGCCGAATGAACACACCAAGCCACAAGACTGCGCACCCCAGCACCCCACGACCCGAGTCCATGAGATGCACCCCACAGAGCCAGCAGGAGGTGTGAACCAGCAGTAGACGCGACAGGGGGGGTGACGGCCTCAGGCTTCTGGAGGTACGATGGTGACGGAACCCCACTTCTGAGCAAAGTCCAAGAACTCATGACTTGTACTGTCAACCAGGGATAGAGAAGACAGACACTGCTTCAAACCTGTTCACACGGGAAGGAAAATGTTGCCCACTTCCACAGATGCCTGCGAGCAGGGAAGAGCACCCCACTGTCACGGCACCTGCTGTTGTGTGCATGCACCACGGTCTTCCTGCAGCCTACTCTGCTGTGCACCCCTGTGCTGTGTACCTGCTGTCCTGCGCACCCCACTGTCCCAGGTGCACCCCACTATCTTATGTGTACCCCGTTGTCCACAGGGAACCCTGCTGTCCACGTATACCCATCACATGTGTACCTCACTGTCCTATGCATACCCCACTGTCACAGTATACCCATCACGTGTACCCCATTGTCCTGTGCATCTCCCGTCACGTATACCCATTACATGTGTACCCCACTGTCCTGTGTATACTCCACCATCACACACATGCTCATCACGTGTACCCCGCTGTCCTGTGCATACCCCACTGTCATACATATACCAATCACGTGTGCCCCACTGTCCTGTGAATACCCCACTGTCGCACGAATACCCATCACGTGTACCCCGCTGTCTTGTGTATGCTCACTGTACCCTGTGCTCCCCGCTGTCCATGTGCACCCACTGCAGTCAGCTCAGTAAGGCACCTCAGCCTGAGACTCTGACTGCTGCTCGTCCACAATAAGTGTTTTACGTTCCTGCAGGAAGAAGAGCCACTGACTCAGAACAGGTGGCTTCGCCTCCTCCCAGGGCTGCTGACCTGCCGCCCAACACTGCCACCTGCAGGTGAGGACGAGGCTGCACTCGGTGGAGTCTGGAGGATCCAGGGTCTTGCTGCATGCTGTGGTCACGCAGACCCACGTGCCACAGGAGCGGGCAATAGCGGGACCCTTCTAGCATGACTCACACCATGCAAACAGAGCCTGCTAAAAACCCAGCACGGCTCATGAGGGAGGGAGAGGACCATGGGTCCTGAGGTCGGGGTGCGCCTGGCACAGCTCACCAGGGGAGAGGAACACGGGTCCTGAGGTTGGGGTGCGCCTGGCACAGCTCACTAGGAGGGAGCCCACGCAGCCAGCCATGACAGTCTTCCGCAGCTGTTTCTTCTCTGATACGCTGAACAGACTTCTCCCCCGAAAGCAGAGATAATGTCTGCGACTGAGCAACTGCCTAGTGCCGGTTTCTGTCGCTGACGTAAATACATGTATGTATGCATATACACAGATATGACCAGAACAATTCAGGGGTGTGCTTACAGCTCTTGGTAAGCTCACTGACAAGGCAGGCGTTCACGCGGTCAGAACTAGCCATTCACATCCACAGCAGCTGAGCAGGAGCACTTTCCACTGGACAGCGTGTGCCCAGTACTGAGCCAGCTCCCCACCTCCTCCACTGCACGGGGATGGCCCCACCCACTGGGACTGGCCTTCCCACATCAACCAGGTAATTCCCAGGGGCCTGGTAAGCAATTCCCTGCAGAGGCGCCCAGGGTCTAGCTGTCAATCATCAAGCTGACACCTTATCTAGCTGGTGCACCAGCAGGCATGAGACTCAGCTCCATGCCCAGCCGCCAGAAGCAGGGGTCGGAACATAAGCTCGTCGGGAGGCTGCGCCTGCCTGGCTGACAGGGGTCCACACACAGAAGCATCAGATGCGAGGACGCGCTTTATTTCAGGGACTCCACTGCGCGGGGACAGGACCGCCTGGTCCTGGTGGACTTTGAGTTGGGGTCTCACTCTGGGGCTGAGGCTAGACTCAACCTCAGTCCCCCAGCTCCACCTGAGAGCCGGGGTCACACATGTGGCCCCCACCCCTGGCGCCAGTGACGTTTGGAGTCCCGGGAGCTTGCGTTTCCCCTGGTCATGATGCACAGACCATGAAGGACAAGCATTTCTGGAAGCTTCCCCACAGGAAGCCACGGAGCACGCCCTGGGGTCCAGCCGATCGGTGTGACAGGGGGGTGCAGCCGCCGCCAGGCGCCTCACTTCTCAGTCTCCAGGGGCCGCTTCCTCTTCCCCGCCGGCTGCGGGACGCCGGCCGCCTCTGCCTCGTCACTGGGCAGCTGCTGGAACTTGCTCCTCCTCCCAGGAGCCTCTCTCCGGCTCCTCTTCCTCTCGGTCCCTGGGCTCGGGTCTGGACTTGCCGCTTCCAGCTCCCCTTCCCCTGCTGGGACGAGAACCGTCAGCGCCCACTGCACGTGTCCACGGGGCTGTCGAGCAGGGGACACAGTCTGCTTGCCCAGCTGCTGCCCACGTGTGTCAGAACATGGGGCGTGGGCTGAGCTCAGGACTCGGGCTTCCAGCAAGACCAGCAGCAGGACACAGTGGGGGTGGCAGGCCCGGAGCGGGCAGCAGGAAGGGAGGTCCCTGGCCAGAGGACCCGGCTCAAGCACCAGGGCCAGACGCAGCTGCAGAGACGCCTGGGCCTGGATGGAGTGAGGCCGCCGGCAAGGACGGGGAATGCGAGACACTCACACATTATCGGAGGGAGGGGGAGGGAGGAAGGGAGGGGCAGAGCGGCCTTGGCAGAGATGACCTGGCCAGAGCCTGGCAGGGTCCTGTGACCCGGTTAGCAGACGGACAGGTGAGGCTTGCAGCTCAGGGCAGCCCCCTCCGGGCCCAGCAGAGCCTCAGGCCAGGGCGCCATCCTCACTCATGCCCTGGCCAGAGGCCTCGGGAGGCAGGGGGGGCTGACACCCAGGGCCAGTGGCAATCCGGACGGCTCGGGTCCTACCTTGCTCTCGGGTCCTACCTTGCTCTCGGGTCCTACCTTGCTCTCGGGTCCTACCTTGCTCTCGGGTCCTACCTTGCTCATTCTGTGGCTGCGGCTGGAGCAAACGCTTCTTCTTCTTCTTCCGCTCCCGCCGGCCTGCTAGCAGACTCTTGTAGGCTTTTTCTGGGACGTCGTCCTCAGGGAATGTGCCTGAGAGCCACAGTGACAGTCGGGACGCGCGCAGGAGCTGGAGGCCCGCAGCGCCACCAGGCAGGACAGCCGGCGCTCAAGCAGACCGACTTCAGCAACACACCTCCAGGCCTCCCGGCTCGGAGCCCAGGCTCCTGCGCATCTCACGTTTCTCCAGCGGCCTGTGCTGGGCGGGCAGGACGGACACTCGACCCCAACAGGACCCTACCGCAAACCCCACGCACGCGCTCAACGCGCACCTGGCTGTGTCCATTTTACAAGAGAACGCTGGACGCGTGCGTCTGCGTGAAGCACTAGGGTGCTCTGGGGTGCAGACGAGGGGCAGAACAAAGGCAGTGGCTGGGCAGGAACCAGGAGGAACCTTTAACCGGGCTGCACCTCTGGGAGCTGGCTGCCCATCATCCTACCTCCCACTGCACGGGGAGGGCAGCAGGGGCACTGTGGGCCACACGAGCCGCAGGGCCAGGGCCGCACGGCTCCCAGGGGACTGAGAACCTCGGACAGGCACAGAGGAGCCAGCGCTGGGGAGCCCTGAGAGCCAAGCCCTCCCCCACAAACATGGGCCTCTGCAGTCTACTCAGCCCGAGAGCCCGCGTCCGACTCAGGCGGATCCTCACCTCCAGCCAGTTGCTGCAACCTGAAAGAGAAGATGTGGACCCCTGAGCTGTGGCTCTGCCAGAGACCACGCCAGGCACAGCTCCGGTCCTAGGGGACCCTGCAGCTCCTGCCTGGGACAAGGCGGAGCTCCAGCCTCTTGGAGGCTCAGGCCGCGGCCCAGGGGAGGGGGCAGGGGCCAGCACACCCGCGGCGGAGGGAGGCGAGGCCTCGAGACACTCACTTTCGGACCACTTTGTAGAGGCGCTTCCTGTTCTGAGACGGGGTGCTCTGCTGGCTGGCGACCTCGAACAACCTGTCGGCAACTGCGCCGTAGTCAAACTGTGGTGAAGACACAGTCTGTGACTCAGTCGCCCTGTGCTCCCAGCACACAAGCTGGTGGGTCAGCAGGCACTTGGGGTTCTCTGTTCAAACAAGGGCACCGCCGCCGTCCGCGCCGACCCCGGCACCTGGTCGAGCAGGTGCAGGAAGGCCCCAGGACGGGCCCCCTCCAGCTTTAAGTCCTCCCCTCACAACAGGCCGTAGGGAGATAAAAAGGGAGAGCACTCTGACTTTAACTTTGGAAAACATTTTCCGTTTACTGAATGTGTGTACGTGCACCAGAGGACACCCTGTGCCGCTGGAGGCCCAAGAGTGACTTTGGAAGCCTCCTGGATTGCTCCACCTCACTTCCGCTTTGCTTGGGGGAGGGGTTCCCAGGCGTCGCCCTTCAGGGCCAGAAGTGCAGGCTGCTGGCCGTTTACAGGGAACCTGGTTTGTGCTGTGAAGCGGAGCTTTAGCTCTGGTCCTCGGGTGCAAGGGCGCTCACGTTCTGCTGGGCGCGTGGGCTGCTGAGGACGGGCACGGGAGGACCCCGCTGTCCTTGCACTTGGCCTGCACCTGCCGACCATCTGCTAGGCTGATAGCTCTCCCCAAATCAGTCCACTTCGCTGTCTGCTCGATCCCAGCACCCCAGGAAGGCGTGAGGCCAGGGGAGGCGAGGGGGGCGGCCCCGCCCCAGTGGCCCTGTGCCCCTTAGCAGGCCTGGCACCCGCCTGCTCCCCACGCTGGGCAGCACATGCTGCTGCCACCTCCCTCTGGCAGCGTGCAGAGGGCAAAAGTCGAGCTCACACGGTCCGCAGACCCAAATGCCCACCTGCAGAACAGGCCCAGCGCCGTCCTCGTCATCCCGCGCGTATTTGTCCGCCTCAGGATCACCCCTATGCCCGCGGCCTGGAACAAGAGAAATGAAAACTCAGTCCATGCCTGGCATGTAGGGTAATGCCAACCCTGGGCACCGAGCCAAGCTCTCACCCACTCGGGCTGAGAGGTGCAGGGCACCTAGGGGCTTAGTGGTCTCCTGGGGCAGTGTAGAGACGAGGGATGGCAGCCCAGGGAGGGGTGTGGTGGGGGGCTCTTTTAGGCAGCGTCAAGGGGTCCAAGTGTGGACCAGAGACCCTGGAAGGCCGAGTGTTGGGCGATGTGCTCAGGGCTGCACAACTGCACGACTGAAGGGGTCTTGCTGTGTCGTCCCGGCTGTCCTTACACTCCTCGTGCAGTCCAGACTGGTCTTAAACTCAGGACAACCCCCCACCTCGGTCTCCTGAGTACTGGGATGATAGGTGGGACGCCCCTCCCCTCCCAGCTTGGTTTTGCCTTTGGAACAAAGGCTTCTGGACCAGCGAGGTGCTCGGCAGGACAGGCGGCTGCACAGAGCCTGTGAGGCCTACAAAGCACAGGCCCCGCCGGGCAGCAGGGGCTGGAGCGGCTCAGGCTGGACGCGTCCAGCACAGGCCTGAGCTCCGGCCCCAGACAACAGGATGAAACAAAGCAGCAAGGAGGGTGCGCTGGAATAGGAAGATGCGATGCCAGCCGGTGACGGACTGCGGGAGCTGGGCCAGGCGGGCAGGACCCGGGGGGTGGGGGGGCAGGCGGGCAGGACCCGGGGGGCCAGGCGGGCAGGACCCGGGGGGCCAGGCGGGCAGGACCCGGGGGGCCAGGCGGGCAGGACCCGGGGGGCCAGGCGGGCAGGACCCGGGGGGCCAGGCGGGCAGGACCCGGGGGGCCAGGCGGGCAGGACCCGGGGGGGGGGGGGAGCCAGGTGGGCAGGACCCGGGGGCGGGGGGGGGGACCAGGCGGGCAGGACCCAGGGGGGAGACCGGGCGGGCAGGACTCGGGGGGCCAGGCGGGCAGGACCCGGGCCAGGCAGAAGAGCTGGGGTCAGACTATGGTGATGCCAGGGGCTAGGCAGGACCGAGAGCGCTAGCGCAGCACGGGCTTGGAAGTTCCTAGGGCTGCTCCGCCATGAGCATCTGGGGATGGGGGCAAACAGGCAGCCAGAAGGCAGCCAGGATAACCAGCAGGTGGCCGAGTCCAGACCCCAGGGAGGACGGGGGCCGGGACCCTCACCTGCAGGCGGCGCGGACGGCAGGGCTTCCTCCTGCTCACTCTCTGACTCGCCGTCCCCGCCCGAGGCCTCGTCCTCCCCGCCCTCCGCGTCCAGCTCGTTCATCAGGTCTTCGATGGCCAGCGGAGCCTGCTCCACAATCGTCTCCAGGATGTGCTGAGTGATCTTATGCAAAACCAGGGGCCTACGGGGGAGCAGGGGCCGGAGAGCGCGTTGGGCTGGGCTCGCAGACACCGCGCCATCCGCCCAGCGTGAACAGCCACTGAGTGAAGAGGGGCGCAAGGGGGACCCCAGGGCCACCTGCCACTCACTCCTTGGTGCAGGCCGCGATGCGGCAGAAGGGCGTGATGAACTGAAGGTTCTGCTCCGCGGTGAGCTGCGGGAAGCACAAGCGGCTCAGCCCGGGGCACGTGCGCTGCACCCGCAGCCCCCGCCCGGCCCACCTCGCCTCCCAGGGAAGCAGGGCAAGCCCTGCAATCCTGGACACCAGGAGCCCCCACCCGGGCCCACCTCACCTCTGCAGCGCCCACTTTGGTCAGCTCCTCCAGGAAGATCTCAAGGAAGTGGCTCTTCACCCCATTGGGGGCCTGGCTGTCGGGGCTCAGGATCTCGGCAGTCAGCAGCTCCAGCAGCTGCTCCACCTGCCTGAGGAGACAGGACAGGTACAGCCCAGCAGCCCCAGCTCGGGGCGGGCCCGAGTGCAGGCCCCGCCCACAAACTCCACCTTCGCAGCCACAGGTGAGCGAACAACAGTGAGTCCCACAGACCCAGATCTGTGGCCCCAGCTAGTGTGGGAAGTCCTGCTGGGAGTCTGGCTCTTGGCCACCAACGCACCACGTGGGACACCCACAGGCCTTCCTGCACCACCCTACCCCCAGCCCGCCCAAGCGTTCGCTCCTCCCGTGGATCCTCTACGTGGGAAGGTGCCTGTGGTCAAAACAAACCAGAGGCCACGAGGACAGTGCCCAGCCCCCGGGGAGCCCCTGGCCGACCCCAGGTGCAAGCGCTTCCCGGCACGCGCTTCTGACGCCTGAGTCCTACACCTAGGGCCACGAGCAGTCGCCAGCACTCCAGGCGCAGCCCAAGCTCCTGGGCTGAAAACACGCAGAGCCACCAGGGCCTCTCCGTGGACATGTGACCACCGTTACAACTCGGAGCACCTGTTCAAAGGAGGCCCGGGACGGTCACCTGTCAGGACTCGCCACCCAGACCTCACTGGGCTGCCCAGGTGGAGGAAAGACGCCCCCTGAACCGTCTCACTCTTAGACCGCTGGGGTTCCCAGCTGCACTGAGGGTCTCTCCGTGAAGCCCAGGCGAGTGCGGACCCCGACCCCTGGGACCAGCGAGCAGTGAGACCCGAGACCTGCCCGTGGGGCTCGGTGGACTCACTTTTCTTCCCATCCCACGGCTTTGGCGGCCTGCAGGGACTCACTCAGGACCATGCGCATGAGCTTGGGCACAAACGGAAACCAGAGTTAGTGGAAAAGAAGCTGACGTCGCGTCCCTCCCTCCGGCGTCCCAGGCCCCTGAAGGTAAGGCCGCAGCCAGGCAGGGGCCGCTGAGGGGACAGTGGCGATGGACGCGACATGGACCCTGGGCCCGCAGCCCTCCGCAGCTGCACGCGCAGCAGGCAGTCGTGGTGACAGACCACCGAGACCATGCGGTGCCGGGTGCTGGGCGGGGGCTCATCGCCACAACGGCTTCGGCTACGGCTGCTTCAGCGCGGCTGCAGCTGTGCAGGATGCTTCAGCGGTGAATCTTCACCCCGCAGCACTTGGACAGAGACGGCTCTGCGTGCAGTAGGGGAGCTGCGCCCAGCAAGCTGAGGCCTGCTTAGGGCCTCACCGCACAACCTGGCAGGGAGGTCAGACTGGCGGCACGATGCCCACACCCTCCTCACCATGTAGAACTTGTCCAAGCGCAGTCTGTCGATGCCCGTCCACTCTCGGATCATGGTCTGCCAGAAAGCTCGCAGGAACAGGTGCTCTGAAGAGAGAAGTGCTATGTGAGCACCAGAACAGGCTGTGTGTGTGTGTGCGTGTTTGTGCATGTGCGTGCGTGTTTGTGTGTGTATGCGTGCGTGCGTGTCTGTGAATGTGGGGGCGTGTGTGCGCCTGTGTTTGTGTGTGTGTGTGCATTTGTTTGTTTGTGCCCGTGTGTGTACGTGCATGTGTGTCCGTGCCTGTGTTTGTGTGTGTACGCCGCACGGGCAGCCCAGAGGGTCCCCAGCCTGTGTGCTCAGTTGAGAGGACCTTCGTGCTTTGGGCTGAGAGGACAGGCCGAAGACAAAGCAGGGTCACCTCGAGCTGTCATCTTGTGTTCTCAGCAAAGGTACAAACAGGAAACAAGGTGACAGGCGACAGGACCACTGGGCAGGTCCTCTCTGGCCTTGTCTCCCCTCAGCTCAGGCTAGAACCTCGATGCTCAGGCCTTTTTGGAAGGACTCACCGAAGCGGGCAGACCTGAGTGGGCAGAAACCTGGTGCTCGCAGACCAGCGACACGGACCCTACGACGACTGTGTCAGACACGGCTGCGAAGGGCCCTGTGTCCATCAGGAACCTAACCCCTCCGTGCTCCAGAACGTGACAAGAGACGCGGTCGCGTGCACGGGCGACGACAGCAGGCCAGAGGAGGGAACCCACGCACCTGACTCAACAGGAAGCAGCCGAGGAGAGGCCCAGCCAGACCGGCTTCTCCCCACAACACACACAGGCAACGCCTCTCCCTCTGCAAACCTCCTGCCCAGCACAGGCTCAGACAGCGACCACGGTGGTCTGCACGCCTGCCCACCACCAAATGATCGCTGCGCACTGAGCTCATCACAGAGACCTGACAGCTGAGAGCTCATCACAGAGACCTGACAGCTGTGAGCTCATCACAGAGAACCTGACAGCTGAGAGCTCATCACAGAGACCTGACAACTGTGAGCTCATCACAGAGACCTGACAACTGTGAGCTCATCACAGAGACCTGATAGCTGAGAGCTCATCCCAGAGACCTGACAGCTGAGAGCTCATCACAAAGACCTGACACCTGAGCTCATCACAGAGGCCTGACAGCTGAGAGCTCATCCCAGAGACCTGACAGCTGAGAGCTCATCACAGAGACCTGACAGCTGAGAGCTCATCACAAAGACCTGACACCTGAGCTCATCACAGAGGCCTGACAGCTGAGAGCTCATCCCAGAGACCTGACAGCTGAGAGCTCATCACAGAGACCTGAGAGCTGAGAGCTCATCACAGAGAACCTGAGAGCTGAGAGCTCATCACAGAGACCTGACAGCTGAGAGCTCATCACAGAGACCTGATAGCTGAGAGCTCATCCCAGAGACCTGATAGCTGAGAGCTCATCCCAGAGACCTGACAGCTGAGAGCTCATCACACAGACCTGACAGCTGAGAGCTCATCACAGAGACCTGACAGCTGTGAGCTCATCACAGAGAACCTGACAGCTGTGAGCTCATCACAGAGACCCTGACAGGGGAGAGCTCATCACAGAGACCTGACAGCTGTGAGCTCATCACAGAGACCCTGACAGGGGAGAGCTCATCACAGAGACCTGACAGCTGTGAGCTCATCACAGAGAACCTGACAGTTGTGAATTCATCATAGAGAACTTGACAGCTGGCAGACAACAGAGACAAGGAAGCCGGATCTCCTCCCGCCATTTCACACAGTTTAAGAAATGCCCGGGGCCTAGGCACTGACATATGAAACCAGCACAGGGGGTGATTGAGACAGGAGAGTCCCAAGTTCAAGATCAGCCTAGACAGCACAGTGAAAATCTGTTTAATAAATAAATAAATAAAAGAGGTGGAGGGCACTTCTACGACCTGAAAAAACGTGCACGCCCCTCGCTTTGCAGACTTCAGTGTAACCAAACCAATCCCATCACGCTAACGACAGGCGCAGGAGCTGCCAGCTGCTCAGGCCCCCCTGGGCTCTGGATGCCCCCAGCGTAATACAAAGACATCTAAGGCAGAGCTGACCTTCCCGGGGTCTCACAGCAGGATTTTTGCAGGGTGCCCAGATGACTGTAACAGGCAGGCAGGATGCATACGAAACACCTGTGGGAACTGCAGCTCTCAGGCAGCGTCTGAGCATCACCAGCTTCTCTCTCTGTCTCTCTCTCTCTCTCTCTCTGTCTTTTATTAATTTACTTTTTTATTTTACTGTGTTCCCTGTGGAGGACCAACTATGACTTCGGGAGTCATCCTGGATTGCTTCTACCCCTTCTTGCTTTGCTCTGGGATTTCCCAGGCTTTGCCCACCAGGGCCACAAGTGCAGACCACCATTTCCACCAGAGTTTCTTCCTGGGACCTGGGATCCAAACTCAGGATCTTATGCTTGTGAGGCAGAGTCTTAACCCCTGAGGCATCTCTGCGCCCAGCTTTTCTCCGCCTTTCATTCCCAAGCCACATTTGCTCAGGAGAATAACACGCAGCGTCTGAGCGTGTGTCTCACAAGTACCAACGCCAGCTGCCTCCCTCCAGCTCAGGGCTCCGGAACATGTGCCTGTGCTGGGGGCTGCACACGTGGGCCGGGCTGCATACTCACGTGACTCTGTGCTCTGAAACGCATGGGTGAGCTGGGAAATGGTCCTTGCTAGGTCCTCCTGTTGGGAGCAGAACAAACACCTCAGACCTGAAGCACTGAGCCCCACAGCAAGCTAACGCTCCCATACCCATCCGTTCATCGAGAGGAGCAGCTGCGGGGGTCTGCCCAGGGCTCTCCATGTCCTGCAAGGTCCTCCAGCCGTGCAAGTCCTCCTGCAGTCGGGGCCACCAGGCTCTCCACAGACAGCAGCTGCGGGTGCCAGCGTGCCTCACACAGGAGGGCACGGGGCAGGAGGAGCCCTGGACAGCCGGCCCGGGACACGCACGCCCTGGACAGCCGGCCCTGGACACGGCTGCCCTGGACACGGCCGCCCTGGACACAGCGGCCTCACCAGCGGAAGTGCTGTCTTGCATCGCAGTACCAAGCACCAGTGCGCTTGCTACGACTCCACACCTCCCATGAGAGATGGAGGCCCAACAATGCAGACCGGGAATCTGCACGAAGGTGAGGACCCTGCGTGTGTGAAGAAGCCATGTGCTGAGAACCGCCACTCTAAGAGCCAGCGGGAGAAAGGCTTCTTTCCAGGAAACCTGAGTTCTGCTCCTTCGATTTCAGCACTTTCTACCCAAAGCAATGACACCTGTGAAACCCTTGCCCCAGCCAGCAGTGCCAGCCACCAAGACACGTAACTCAGCCAACCACGCCTGTCCTCAATGCCAGAGTGCTCCGGCCACAAGCCCCTGTCAGTCACCCGGACCAGGCAAGAGGCTGTGACTCCAGCGTCTCTGGCCGCCTTACAAAGGGCTGACTGCATCCGCCGGCCCCCCCTCCACCTGCGCTCAGCTTCTGCAGCCGCTGCCCCTGGCACTCACCTGCAGCAGCGGCTTGTCCTGCATCCACATGCAGTAAAAGAGTCCTTTCCATATCTTCAGCACCTCATCAGGAGTGAACGCACCTGCGCCGCAAGAGCAGCGGTCAGACCCGTGGAACCTCCCGCCTCACCTTTCAGAGGCAGGAAGGAAGCATGACCGCCAGGGTCAGTGCCAAGCACTGTTATCCTTGAGAACTGGACACGCAGCCCCTCCCCCAAGCCGTCCACCCACTCACAACTGCCACACCAGACATCCACTGAATGACAGCTGTCAGCCCTGCGCCCACCCCCAGGAATCAAAACCCAACCTCGACCAGTTCCTGCCTGGATGGTGCCCTGATCACTCAGCTAGTGTTGCACTGCCTCAACTCAGGCCAGCAAAGGAGGATCGAAGCCCCCGCACTGCGTGGGGAGGGGCGCTTCTCTGCAGCACGGATGGAAGACTGATCTGGAGGTCTTAAGGCCCTGCTGAGCCCAGCCAGGGCTCCTGCTTTGGCCACCCAGGAAGCCTGGCCTCTGCATGATAGAGGATATCCCGTAGTGCGGGGGCTGCTGATGGGGGAATCGGGGTGTAGAGGGCAGTTAGCAAGAAGCGTGTTCTCGGCCCGTGGGGAAAGTGGGTCGAGGGAAGGTCGTGGACAGCCCGACAACTGCACGACAAGCCACCAGTGGTTGGCGCTGCCACGGGAGAAGAGGCAGAAGCGCAGGCTAGAGAGGGAGAAGCGCGCGGCGCGAGGAAGGGGGATCGCGCGCGCTGTGGGGCGCCGCTGCCTCGGGCGCCTGCGAGAGAGGGCGGGCTGCGTGCGTGAAGGGGGCGGCGGGGAGGAGTCCTCGCGGGCAGGCCAGGTACCCCGCACCCCGCGGCCCGCACCCCGCGGCCCGCACCCCGCGGCCCGCACCCCGCGGCCCGCACCCCGCGGCCCGCACCCCGCGGCCCGCACCCCGCACCGCGCACCTGCGGCCGACTGGGTCCGGGCCACGATGTACCTCCGCAGCTTCCGCAGCGCGCGGTCGCGCGTCACCTGCTCGTTGCCCGCCAGGCGCTGCGCCAGCTGGATCTCGGGCGGGAGGCCGGGAGCCATGCTGAGACCCCGAGGCCCTGCGCCGGGCCCTTCCCCCGCGACGACGGGGACGCCTGCGTCACTCTCCCGCGACGACGGGGCGTGTCACTGAACCGCGACGCCGGACAGCCAAACGTCACACGCCCGCGACGATGCGGGTCCGCGCGCCACTGCCGCCCAGAGGCCTCCATAGGAACTGCAGGCAGCAGGGCCGGTGGTCCGCGCGCCACTGCCGCCCAGAGGCCTCCATAGGAACTGCAGGCAGCAGGGCCGGTGGCGTCCGAAGCTCGCACCCTGGGCCCAAGGAAAGGCGCAGGCGGGCGCTCCTCTTTGCGGAAAGATGCGCGAGCTCCGGCTTCCTGCGACCACGGGGTCGGAGGTGGCTCCGTGGGTGCAGATGCCTGCCGCAAAACATGAACACCTAACTCAGCCCGACCAATTCCGCAGGTTGAACTATCAACTCCACACATGCGCTGTGGTGGATACCGTTCCGCAGGCGCCTGAATACACAGACACACACGTGTGTGCATGCACGCACACACATACTGCATCTGTGTACACACCCATGCACACGGACACACATATATGCAGTGGGACACACACCCACGCACACATGTACACACACACACATGCATGTGTGCACATGCATGCACCCACACATGCATGCATGGGTGCATACACACAGGCACCTGTATAAACACATGTGTGTGCATGAATACATGTACCAACACACATGTACCACACATGGACACGTGTACTGGTCCACACATGCACCCCATACACACATATGTACCCGTACACATGTACACATATGCGTACTCACATATACACATGCACTGGTACACACAGAGACACCTGTATACACAGACACATGTGCATGAAGACATGCACCCACATGCATGTTCACACATACTTACTGGTACGTACGGGCACACACATGCATCCATCCATGTACACGTATGTGTGTACACACATGCGCACAGTGCTCTGATACACACATAGGCACCTGTACACAGACACACACAAACATCTGTGCATGAGCACATGCACCACACAGTGCACGTGTGTACACGCATGCACACAGACACGCATATACTCGCTGGTACATGCAGGCATGCTCATACATAACCCATACACACATACATATGTGTGTACACACATGCACATGCATGCACATGTATGCACGTATACATCCACATATTCATGCACCAGTACACATACTCATCTGCATACATAAACATGTGTGTGCATGCATACATATACATGCACACACACATACATGCATCTGTACACGCACTGTAAATAATTCTTTTAACTGAAGGTGGAGCTACTTTCCTCACGGTATACCCCTCACACACCATCCATGTTCTAGCCTTTACTCAGGCACCTGCCAGATGAACCTCTGGGGGACACCCACTCGCTCAAGCAGACCTGAAAGCAGGAGGGGGGGTTCCCATAGGAAGCAAGAACACAGAGAGACAGAGGACACGAAGCGAGGTCACAAGCCTGTGTGAAAAACAGCCTGTGCACTGGAGAGTTGACCTTAAGCCTACACAGCATTCGCCCGTAGGCAGCCGACCAGGGTTCCACCACAAAGCCCACCAGCGGGACTTTCAAAACCCGGGACCACCGATCAAAGATCAGAGAGAAAACCAACTGAAAGTTTCCATTTCCAATCCCCCAAAAGTTCATAAAAGGGGCCCCCATGGTCCCGAGCACCCACGTGGACCTAAGATCAACTGCGTCAGGCCCCAGTGTGAGCTAAGCAGTGAGGAAAAGCCATTTTGCCCAGGGATATCCAAAGGCATAGATATACCTGACCTTGGCAGCCAACTAGGATGCCTGACCCTCGTGGCATTCCACGTGTGGTGTCCGTGAGCTCATTTCTAGGCGTCTGCTCCTCGTGGATTCCACGCCTGAGTCCATGAGTTCTCCAGGGTGCCTGCCCCTCATGGCGCTCCATGTCTGGAGTCCGAGAGTTCCATTCTTAATCCCTCTGATAAACTCTACTTTAATCCTCTACCTGTGTTCTCGCTTCGAACTTCAACTGCAAACACAAGAACCTGGATACATACAGGGGATTAAGATAAGAAAGTAAGGAGGGAGACAACGCAGCAGCAACGGAGCGGACTCTATCACGCCTGGGAAGGACGCTGACCTCTTAACTAGCCAGAGTGACCGAGTGTTAGGAGGGGACAGTGCTCGGCAGGGATTTTGGCTCAGCTTTTCCAGCTTAGAATTGGGAGAAGTGGGCCCACGCATTCACCATGTTCCAATTTGCTGTGATAAATTTGTAAGGCGGCGCCCTGTGGTGTAGACGTGCCCCAGGTTCCAAGGCCTGCAGCAAGCGCTGCTGTGGAACACGGGGTCTCTCGGGGAAACACGCAGCCTGAGAGCTGCTCTGTGGAGAGAGCAGGACCCAGCCACCTGCCCAGGAGGGATGCTCCTTGTTGCTTCTGTAGTGTCTGCTCAGGGGCTTCTGTAGGGCCAGCCCAGGGGGGCCGCAGGGCCAGCTCTCAGAGGCCCAAGGACTGGCATCCCGGAAGGAAGCAGAGTTAGGGGGCAGCTTGTGCAGTTAGGGGGAGCTCCAGAAGCCAAGCTCTCAGCCGCGGTGGTTGATGGGCTCTGCTCTTTCTTGCACAAAAAGAAGCGATTTCTGACTTGTGGGCAAACAACAGTTCTGCTGCTGTAGGCGCCTTACTGTGGGGGCGCACGCACACGTCCACTGCTGTGGGGGTGCTGCAAAAAAAGTATTTGAAAGAAAATATCCAGGGTGGGCCAGATTTGGCCGGGCACCATGACGCACCCGTCCCTCACAGCTGGTCAGGGGGAAGAGACGGGTCAGGACACCTCGATGTCACTTCTGCCAAAAATCATGACTGTGCACGTGTGCGTGGCAAACAGGGCGCTGTGCACCCTCGGGAATCCGTGGTTGCTCGCTGCCCTTCTGAGAATTCTGCTTGGGATGACGAGTCACTTCTCTACCGGCAATGGGTGAGCCTGGAGCCCTTGTTTGTCCTCACCAAGAGGACCAGGTGCAGCTCGTGGGTCGGAAGGCAAGGCCTCCTCTCACCCCTCACACCCCGCGGCCACGCTTGCTCTTCCCGTCCTTCCCTCCGTGACTCTGCCAGGCTAGTGGTTCTCGCACCTTCCATCTCGGAACTGGGGAGACCGAGGCAGGGGAAGCTCAAGTTCAAGACCAGCCTGGATGTTACAGTGAGAATCTATCCCAACATTAAAAACAAAAAATGGACCAGGGTTCTGAACTGGCTCGGTGGTTAAAGTTCGTGCACGCAGAGCTGGTGATCTGAGTTTCATCCCTGGAGCCCACGTGGTAGAAGGTGGAAAACTGGGCCCCCCACGTACAGCCAGCTGTATGGTGACTGCTAAACAGTCAATGTTGTGTAAGAGTTCTCCCTCTCTCCTCTAGCAGACGCACCCACCCACACCCACCCACACCCAGGAACTCACACACATACCTCCTCACACCTGCCAGACAGTTTTGCCCCTTCCTTCATTGACACAATCATGGAGCACTAGCACAACTGATGCAAGAAATCGTCGTTAAACTCAATGGGGCGCACACACCAAATGATGTGATCGTAGGAGAGAGACTGGCTAGGAAGATGCTTTTGGTGGGAGGCGGGGGGGGGGGGGGGGGGTGTGATTGGGTCACATGGTGTTAAAGGGATGTAAGTTCATTGTACACATGTATGAAAATTGTCAAAAAATGATAAAAGGCAGTCTCACTTCCTATGAATAGTGTTTCAAAAGTAGAACAAAGTATCTGCTTGCGCCCTGATTCATCCTGTCTCCTGAGTCCCCATCTCTGCAGAGATGGCTCCCTTGGGGACTCCAGCAAAGCCACTGCCTGCCAGGTGTGGGTGTCCCACCCAACCTGCCCAGGGCAGGGGCACCACGGCTTGACCATCCCCCTGGCATATCTCCTCCGCTACATGCTGGGCGTAGCTCTCAGCTGTGTGCAGATGTGCAGGCATGCCTGTGTGTGCATATGTGTAGATGTAAATGTGGGTGCATGTGGATGTGGATGGAGAGGTGTGTGTGGATGTGTGTATATATAAACGGTGTATGTATGTGTGTTTATGTACGTGTATGTAGAGGTGGGTGTACTGCATGTGTGTGGATGTAGAGGTGTGTGTGTGTGTGTGTGTGTGTGTGTGTGTGTGTGTAGAGGTGGATGTATTGCAAGTGTGTGGATGTACAGGTGTGTGTATGTATGTAAGGGTGTATGTGTGTGTGTGTGTGTGCGTGCACGTGCCCACGCACATCTGTGGAGGTCAAGATCAACTACAATGTTCCTCAGTTCTAGTCTGGTATTTTGAGAAAGGGTCTGTCGCTGGTGCGTGGTGATACCGCGAGGCTGGTTGGCAGGCAAGTCTCAGGGATCTGCCTGACTCTGCCTCCGGAAAGCTCCGAGTACAGCTGCTCTCCACCAACCCGGCTTCTTCACCTTTTTGTTTGTTTTGTTTTGTTTTCAGACAAGGGTCTCTGCTCGCCCAGGCTGGCCAGAACTGCTCTGTAGCTGAGGGTGGCCTTGAACTGCGGTCCTCCTCCCGCCTCCGCCTCCACGTGCCAAGACGGCCGGTGTGAGCCATCAGGCCCAAGGCACCCAGTGCCGGGCCTACTGGGACCTGGGGAGCTCTAGCCGAGCACGCTGCAGCTGACTAACCCCCAGCCCTGCCCCAAGCTTCCTGAGCTGTTCAGCCATCTCGTGCTTCGCACGAACCCTCCGAGACTGGCCATTCACCGTGTCCACGGAGAAGCCCACACAGCGTGGACAGGGCTGAGTCCTGCCCAGGACTCGAGAAGGGCCTTTCTCCTCCTGTGGCTACGCCTTCATTCTTCCTGCCTTGCCTCACTCTCAATAACTAACCGACGTTCCCCGACGGCCAGAACCAGGGGAAGCCGGGTGCGCACGGCATTCTTCGCCTCTCATCTGCCATCTTTCTGTTCATAGAAACCTGGAACCGCGGCGACCTGCGACCAGCACAGGGCCGTATGGAAGGAACTGGTGAGCGCTCTGGGCCTCACTGGCTAGTGCTAAAATCAGATTCCCAGCAGCCCATGGGCCAGTGCGCAATGGAACTTGGGCCGAGGCCTTCCACCCTGCCCTGGGTGCACTCCCCACGAAGCTTTCTTCTGCCACGTGCCACCCAGCATCTGGCTTCATGAGGGAGGCCGGCCTGTCGTGGTTGTATGCAGACAAACCTGACAGGCCACACAGCGAGGGGCTGCAGCCTGCAGGCCACCCTTGGAAGGCCGCTCACGGGTGCTCTCAGCCCAGAGCTTAGACAGTTTGCCTGCTTCCAATGCAGCACTAGCCAGGAAGCACTGTGGCCACCACCGTGCCCCCTCAACCAACCCCCAGGACACCCCCACTGCTGGACCAGCCCTCCTCCCTCCCTCTCTGCCAGGGGGGTCAGCTCGTCCCACACAGGCCTGCTGATGACCTCAGGCAGTGGCCACAGCTGCACCCCAGCACTGTCTGATGCAGCCAGGGGCACCCGGCACAGGGACCTGTCAGGACGGGCCAACCAGCTGGAGGCAGGTTGCCAGGAAAGCTCAGCACGCTTCTCTCCAGCAAGGTTTTCCCGGGACGCTGCTCTACGAGGGAAGGTCCCAAGGTCACCTGGCGACCCCATTGTGAGCTCTCCCAATCGTAAGGAAAGGGGAACTGCGACCCCAGGTTCAGGAGACAGACGCCTCCCACATCCACAGGGGCTGCTTCTGTTGGGACCTTCAGACAACAGCGTGTAGCACCCACCTAGATGAGCCCCCAAAAGTGCAGCTCTCTGAAAAACTGGTCCCAGCTCCAGGGTACACCTGTTTTGGTTTTTTTTTTTTAGTTTTGTTTTTATTATTTTATTCAATTGTGTGTGTGTATGTGTCTGTGTGTATATGTATGTATGTGTGCGTGTGTGTGTAGAACCAAGGGTGAATTCAGGAATCATCAAGAACCAAGGGTGAATTCGGGAATCATCATGGACTGCTTCTACCTTCTTTTTTGCTCTGCCCAGAGATTCACAGGCTCTGCCCACCAGGATCAGAAGTGCAGGCAGCCCCCGCTTCCACCTGGCATTTGTACATGGGATCTAGGATCCAAACTCAGGACCCGCTGCTTACCAGGCAGAGGCTGAACCCCTGAGCCATCTCTCCAGCCCTCCAGGGTACACTTGTGAAGGGGCCCCTTGTTCCCCCAGGGGGCTGAAGCTCCCAGCTCATCTGCAGCTCCCCTGAGCTGCGCCCACCCAGCTGCAGCTCCCCTGAGCTGCGCCCACCACGCTGCAGCTCCCCTGACCTGCGCCCACCACGCTGCAGCTCCCCTGACCTGCGCCCACCACAGTGTGCCCCTCCTCTCACACAGTCACTCATCACTGTGTCCCCCTTGATGGCCACACAACCGCCAGGTGGGGAGGGCACAGCCGGCCGCGGATGATGTCGGCGAGGACCATCCAGAACCTCACTGCCCGGCTCCTGCCAGGCCAGACTCAGCCGGGACCTGCTTCTCCCTTGGCAATTGCGGAGTCCAGATCCCCTCAGTGGTGCCCAGGCCTCTGGTCATATGAGGGTGCTCACTGTGCCTAGTCTGCTGTGGGCACTGGCTGGTGGGATCTGGGCCCCCCCACACCCTATGTCCATGATAGGGGCTCCTGGTCCCTGCAGCCTACAGGGCGACGCCACCCTCATTTCATTCAGGATCAGATCCTGCGGTGCTGGATCCCCGGCAGGATTCCGTGGTCTCTCACTTTAGTGAGGCTACACGGACCCCAAACTCAGCCCTGTCCTCAGTTCCTAACCACTAAGGAGAGAATCGGGACCACTCACTCCCACTCACCCTCCACTTCATGCCACCCCATGAAGGGAGGGGATGGGAACCCACCCAGACCCCTACTTCATGCCCACAGGGTCAAGGGGGAAGAAGGGCCACCAAACCAGTCCCAATTTTGTGTCTACGCACTCCCTGGAATGGAGATTGGGAAATCCCCCCAAGATTCCCTAGGGTATGCCACCCCACTTCCTTCCCTCCCTCCCCAGGGGAGGCACAGCAGGGCCCCTCGCGCCACACCCAAAGGGGACATCTCGTGACTAAGGCTGCTAGCACATGACCACATACCAGAGCCGGAAGCGCGCCTGGGGAATGGGAGGGGCGAGTTGGGAGGGGCAGCACCCTGCGCTCGCGCATCACGTGGGGCCTTGGGGGCGGAGCCCCGGCAGGGTTTTTCTGGGCAGCGGTGGAGGCCTGGGCAGCAGCAGCTCACTGGCCTCTCTCTTCTCCTCTCTCTGCTGGTGCTGCAGACCCGTCCTCCGCCGCCAGGATGATGTGTGGAGCGCCCTCCAAGGAGCAGCCGGCCACGGCCGAGACCCAGGAGATGGTCAACCAGGTGAGGCTGCGCGCCGGGCAGGGGCTGCTGGCGAGCTGAGCCGCCGAGCCTGCGTGGATCCCAGCTTGAGGGGATCTGGCAGCCAGCAGAGGACCCGGGGTCCTGCGGGAACCCCCGACGGGCTGCAGGAGACCCCGACGGGCTGCAGGAGACCCGGCAGCCTGCGGAGGACTGGGGCCTGCGGGAACCCGGGGCCAGCACTTCTCATCGCCTGGGCGGGGAGTCCGGGTCCTGCGGCCCAGCTGACACCCGTTCGGTGCCCGGAAGCACTTGCAGCTTTGACCTGGGACGCGGGGTTGGAGGTTCAGGACCCCCAAGAGTGGACATGTCTGCCTGCTCGCAGGCCACGGGGCTGCCCGGCTGTAGGACCCAGAAGGCCGCAGTGCAGGGAAGAGGGCCGGGCAGGCACCCTGGATCCCAGCACTGGTGAAAGGAGGCAGAGGGGCCAGCCTGGTCTACAGGGGGCCGCCCACCTCAACGTCAGCCTGGGGTGGAGCTCAGGCAACGCTCCCTCCAACAACAGTTAAAAAGAGGTTGCGGATCAGCTGATTTCCCATCAGTGACAGGTGTCAGACCCGGTGGAGGGGGCTGGGGAGCGGGCAGTTTGCAGAGGCAAAGCATCTCACAGCCCGGGAGGGTCAGGGACCAGTGCAAGAAGAGGTACAGTGCAACTGTCCCCCCTTCTCCCAAGGCCTGGGGAATGCGGCCAGCTCAGCTGGAGTAGTTCTGAACCCCCAATGCAGGGGGCGTGGCAGTGAGTCAGCCCCATGAGACCCCGAGGAAGAGGAATTGGGCCACACACAGTGCCAGGGTGCTTGGGAGAGCCGGGCAGAGAAGCCTGCCCCGAGCCGGGCCTGAGCAGCTCCCGTGTGCTCAACTTCTCACCCTGGACGGAGCTGCTGTCTGGTCACATATGGGGGCAGGAGCTGTGCTGCTGGGAGAAATGTTAAGGTCAGCCCTGGGGAGACCACTCCCCTGCCGTGGGCTCGGTGAGGGAAAGGCGGCAGGGTGTCACTTTGACTGACTGCCCAGGATGCCCACGGTGGGTGCCCTCCATTTGGCAGATGAAAAGGCACGGCGAGGCTGACCCCGCTCAGCCCCCGAGCACGCCTGTCCGTTCAGCGGGTTGGTTCCTGAGCAGGAATCTTGCCCGCCGCCCTTCTGAAAGGAGCCTGTCTTGCTCCTCCTTCCTAGACTCAGGACTGTCAGTGACGCCTCAGTCACCCCAGCTTCCTCCTCCGCACCCAGGTTTGCAGACTTCCCCGGGGCTGGCCAGTGAGTGCTGGGACTTGTCCCGTGGGACTTGGTCCCATGGCATGGCACTTAGGTCCCCAGGGAGCCCCTGGCCGCTGCAGACAGAGGGCTCCTCTCCCGCTCTCCCCACCACAACCATCTTGTCTAAGTCACCTCCCCAGCAGGCACAGCCCCTGGGAGTCTTCAGGCTGAGACTTTAGCCCGTGTTCAGGGAGGGATTCTCCACAGAGCTGGTCCCTCAGGAAGCCCCTCCACCTGCAGCTGGAGCCAGCCGTCAGGCGCGTGCCGTGTCTGAAGTGGCACAAGTAGTTCAAAGGACTAAGGCGTGCGGAGGACGTAACTTTTCACCTGAAATGAAGACTTCGGTTCATTGAAGGCACAGGCGGAGCTCAGGGTAGAGCGAGTGCCCCTGAGGGGGTCCTGGCTGGCAGTGCCCCTGGGTCTGAGACCTTCCCACCCACCCTGCAGGTGAAGGCGGAGTTTGAGAAGAAAGAGAACAAGAAGTTCACCACCTTCAGTGCTGTGTCCTACAGAAGTCAGGTGGTGGCGGGCACCAACTACTTGGTCAAGGTGGGTGCTGCGCAGGCCTGGGGGGCCTGCAGTCAGTCTCCTCACAAGAGGAACCCATGAGATGTAGGGAATATACATCATACTAAGACCAATGGGGAATGAATTTGGGGTGTCCTGTGGGATATTTCCCCAGCCCAGCTGTGGAGACCTGCACTGTCTGGGGTGCTCTGGGACCGGGTAGAATGGGGGTCCTGGGGTTGGACCCCTACCTAGTCCTCACTGGCTCCTCTTTCCTCTCTGCAGGTGGATGTTGGTAACAATGAGTTTGTGCACTTGAAGCTGTTCAACCCCCTCCCTCACGAAGGCAAGCCGCTGAGCCTGACTGCCTACCAGACGCAGAAGACCAAGGAGGACGAGCTGGCCTACTTCTAAGATGGGCGCTCCTCTCATCTGTGGGACCACGCAGTCTGTGGGCCTCAGGAATGAAGGGGGTGGGACTCAGCAATGTTGATGACTTGTGATACCCCAGCTGCATTCTGATGATTTTTTCTCCCAATCATTTATTTTCATACATGATCTATTGCTAAATAAATGAGTATTTTAAAGATCCGTAGGAATTGTCTTGTGCTCAATGTTTTTCCCTCCTTCATCGCAACCATGATACAGTGAGAGCAGCGCGTTGTCCTTCCCGTGGAGCCGGGCACAGAGCGCTTGCTGTGGGGCTGCGGGTGGGTCCCCAGCGCTGTGGAGAACACAGGAGCTGGGCACTGGCCCGGCTGGCTGAGAAAGGCCTTCCGTTCCAGAACGCTAGCACCAGGGCATCCTGGAGTCACGGCTGAGGGGGGAGAGCGGGGTCCACACCAGGCCACCGTCTCCCCTCTGCTTTCCTGCTGAGCAGCTTCCCGCACGTCAGCCCCTGCGTTCCAGGCGGCCTCCACGCCTGTGTCCTGCCAGGAAATCAAAGGTTGGAGGTCCAGCTCCGGTCACCAGCACGGGTCCCTGGGCCATGTTCTCGTGCTTTCTTCCTAAGTGTCCTGCAGAGGGGCCGCTCTGCAGCTGATGGGGGCTGAGGGTCCTCCCACCCCAGAGGCTCAGGGTCCTTAAGAGGCTGAGAGTCCTTGGACCCACAGGCTGCAGCCAGCAGCTGAGCGGCATGCACTGGTGCAGCATGCACTGGTGCAGCATGCACTGGTGCCAGGCCCTTAGGCAGCCAGAGAGCAGACTGGGCAGGCGTCCTTTGCCCGGAACAAGGGCCTTGCGCCCTGTCCACTCTGTTGCAAGTATCACGCGCTAACTGAGGTGCCGCTGACGTGCGCCATGTTCCCCTGTGGCCATGGGCTGCCCTGGCTGAGGTCTGCTCAAGAGTCCTTGGGCCATCCAGGAAAGCGAACGCTGGGTCACCAGCTGGGGGACAGGTGGTGGCCCCTCCCCGCAATCCCTCAGGCCCTCCCACCCCCGGGTCCACAGGAAAGGGGTGCTGTTGTTACGCAGCAGCCCACGGGGGAGACTAGATCCTGGTGGCTGAGCGACAGCGCGGCGTGCACGTGGAAGGGCATCGTGCAAGACGCAAACTTGCAGACCTGGGGGCACAAACTGCCCTGCCGACGGCGGGGAGTCCTCACCAGGAGCCCGTCGGCAGTGACTTGTGCCACTACCCGGCAGGGACGCAGCCCCACAACCTCCCTGCCGCCGACGTGTGCGCCCTCCTTTCCCTCCGCAGAGTCCTCCTGCGTGGGCCTGAGGAGAGACATTCTCTCAGGCTTTAATCCCAGGGGACCAGAGTCTCCCTGCTCCTGTCCGGCCCAGGCTCTCTGTCTTCTGTTACATGCATGTATTGCGAGGCCAGGGGAGGCACACATACATGCATGGCACAGGGTCAGAGGACACTTCCAGAAGTCGTTTTTCTCCTTCCACCGCATGGGCTTCCAGGGAGCAAACCGACCCCAGGAGTCCAAGCCGCACCTTCCTTCCCTGCGAAGCCGGCGCCTGCCCTCTTCTCGACCGGAACTGCGGCTGGACTCACACTGAGGCCTGCTGCATCCGGCGTGGCGGCGCTGCACGTCCAGTGCTTGGGAGGTGCAGGCAGGAGCAAGCGCAGGACCGTCCCGGGCTACACGCGGGTCCAGGCCTGTCTGGGCCACAAGAGATCTTGTCCCAGACAGCACCAGATGCCCCGAGCTGCCAGGCTCCTCGAGCAGCGGGGCATGGACCTCCGGGCCAAGGAGCACTGCACGCTCGGGGAGGGAGGGCAGAGCACTCAGTCAGCTGGAGCTGCTCACAGAGGAGGGCTGACCTGCCAGGGTGACAGTGACCGGTGGGTGTGGGGCTGTGTGGCCTGGGGACAGGACAGGGCCGGCAGAGCTGCACGAGCAGAGAAGGGAGGACGCTGTCCATCTCCGTCTCTCTCTGCAGCAGTGCTGACCTTCCTGTCTTTTTTTAGTTTATTTATTTATTGTGTGTGTGTGTCAGAGGGCACTGGTGTCCCTGGGGAGCACCAAGGATGACTTCAGGAATCATCCCGGAATTCTTCTACCTCCTTTTGGCTTTGCTCTTGGAATTCCCAGCTCTGCCCACCAGGGCCAGAAGTGCAGGCAACACCCTTCTCAGTGCAGCATTTTTTACATGGGACCTGGATCTGAACTCAGGACCTTCAGAGAGGCTCCCTGCCCATCATGCCATTGAAGATGCATAGCCAGGTGCCCACAGCCCACCCACCCAAGGGGCACCGCCCACCTTGTGGGCCACCACCCACCTCCCAGCCACAGATTGCTCTGCTAGCTCAGAGGGAGCATGGGGAAGCCTAGTTTTGTGACCTCAACTGTCTGGCTCCACCTTCCCACAGACTCCAGCCTGCCACGCTCCGAGTCCAGGGGTCTTGCTATGACAGGGCTGCCCCGGGGCATAGGCTCTGCCTGGTGCCACCCCGACTGGAATCTCTGCCTCATGAACCCAGGTGCTCCTAATGGGCAAACCTACACTGCAGGCCCAGAAGGGGACACGGCACAGGGGAATTCACGGTCCTGATCCAGCTGAGTCTGGGCTCTGACAGGTGGAACATTTGAATCACAGGGTCTCCGTGTTCCACATTCAGACACGTTTCCGATTTGTATCCAGGTGGAGTTTACCAGAACAATTACAGCAACTAAAGCCAACACATGACGCACATGCATGTAGTCTGGTCAAGAGGCAGAAGTGGGGGTTCTGCCCACCCCTTCCCAGGAACACCCCCTCCTCCCTGAACGCTCCAACTGGGGCTTGGTGCCCGGGAGCAAGAGACGACGCTCCAGGGTGAAGCCAGGAGTCCGGCCAACATGGGCTCCACAGCCACGTCTGCGCAAGTGCACATCTAGACTCTGACCCACAGTCGTGCCTACTACACGGGGTTCCATGGACACCCAGCTTTCTCCCCAGGTCTGCTCCAGACACAGGGGTGCCCAGGAGGCTGCTTCGGGGCGGGGGACATGTCCCAGACAGACGGCGATGACTGTGACCTCGGAGCCAACGCGTCCAGTGGCTGAATGGACGTGGTGTGAGCCCACTGCTGGTCACAGCGGCTTTTGAGATGGTGCCCGGTGTCCCTGTGGTGGGCACACCCGGGCCACACATGCGCTGGCATCTGCAAGGCGGCCCCTCGGAGCAAAGGGGCAGGGATTGTGCTGTGGAGCTCCCGATGTGTCGCTGGGACCGAGGCTGCGTCCAGCGTGCAGTTTATGCACGATGCAGCCTCACCTCTGACCTTACTTTCTGGGACTGATGACACCACAGGAGACAGGGTAGGAGGCTCCCAGGAGACCTCTGACCCAGTTGGCACCGGCAGCCCTGCACGGAGTCTCGAGGTGCCCAGAAGCAGATACTGCAGGGCGGGGTCTCAGCAGCCCAGGCTGGGTGGGGCCTCCCAAGGGCCTGGCAGGTGTCAGACCCCACAGGTGACCTTAGAAGGTGGTCTGAGCTGGGCAGTAGAGCCGGGTGAGGACTTGGGAGAGAGGTTGTGGCTTATCCCACACACAATAGACGTGTGTTAATCAGGGTTCTGGAAGAACAGATCCCAAGAACACAATATATTAAATAAACTCACAGTAAAGGCAAGTCCTTCAAAGCAGCCGCCGTGGTTGCTTCGTTCCTGACCAGAATGTCTCGCAAAGCTGAAGAATTCCAAGGCCTCGAGCCTCTCGCTGGCTGGAGGTTTGAAGACACTGGGCTGCGGAGTCTTCCAAGCACAGCGAACCGCAGCAGCAAGGCCTAGAGACCAGGCTCCAAAGCAGCGGGAACAGCGGCAAGGTGGGAAGGATGCACCTAAGTCAGCCAAGGACGCAGGGTGCAGCGACCGCAGCAACCGAGAAGGCAACGAAGCTCGAAGAGAGAACTAACGGCAAACCACACAGGCTGAGGGAAGAGCAAGTCCCTCCCCCTCGCACCTCCTATTATCCAGTCCACCACTGGAAGCACCACCCACTCCGGGCTGGGTTTCCACGTCAATTAACCAAGTATCTGCAGACTTGTTCAGAAGCCTGTTCCGACCCAACAGCCTGCAACTAACTGTCAAGCTTACACTTACCTCTAACCATAACCACAGTACAGCAGCTATTTACATAGCATTTGTATTGTATCAGGTACTATAAGTCCTGTAGAGATGAACCAAGGTGTGTATCGGTTCTGTGAAATGCACCATTTTCAAGAGGCACTTTAAACGTTGGTGGAGTTGCATGTGTGTGAGGGTCCCGGAATCCACTCGCACATAGAGACAAGGATGTGCTTGTGTCTGTGTGTTTCCTGACTGAGCCAAACATCCTGGGACGTCACCTCCTGGCGCCTCCTGGCCTGGCCGAGAGGAAGGAGGTGGGGCAGCTGGTCCTCGTGTAAGCCGCCTACCTGGGTCACCCTGTCTGCTGCCAGGGCTGGGGGAGGCGGCAGCCTGGAGCACTCCTGAAGCTGGTCCACATTCAGGGCCACGCCTGGCTGGAGCTGCGGTCGCCAGGAGACGACATAAGCAGGGCAGCGGCTCTGCACAAAAGCCTGGTGCCGCCACGCTGCCGCGGCGGTCCCATTCCCTGACGGAGCAAGAGCAACACAAATACACGTCCACACGTGATAGTGAGCGTCCACAGCAGAGCGATTCCAGCACAGACGCCCCAAGAGTCCACCGGTGGACAGGTACAAAACGAAACAAAGGTCGCTCTGACCCCCAATGCAGGCATGAGCCCTGAAAGCAAGCCGAATGAACACACCAAGCCACAAGACTGCGCACCCCAGCACCCCACGACCCGAGTCCATGAGATGCAGCCCCACAGAGCCAGCAGGAGGTGTGAACCAGCAGTAGACGCAGCAGGGGGGGTGACGGCCTCAGGCTTCTGGGGGTACGATGGTGACGTACCCCACTTCTGAGCAAAGTCCAAGAACTCATGACTTGTACTGTCAACTAGGGGTAGAGAAGACAGACACTGCTTCAAACCTGTTCACACGGGAAGGAAAACAGCGCCCACTTCCATCGACGCCTGCGAGCAGGGAAGAGCACCCCACTGTCACGGCACCTGCTGTTGCGTGCATGCGCCACGGTCTTCCTGCACCCTACTCTGCTGTGCACCTGCTGTCCTGGTGTACCCTGCTGTCCTGCGCATCCTGTTGTCCTGTGCACCCCACTGTCCCAGGTGCACCCCACTGTCTTATGTGCACCCCGTCGTCCACAGTGCACCCTGCTGTCCACGGTCCACCCTGCTGTCCTGTGTATACCCCACTGTCACACGTATACCCGTGTACCCCGCTGTCCTGTGAATACCCCACTGTCGCACATATACCCATCACGTGTACCCCGCTGTCCTGTGTATGCTCACTGTACCCTGTGCTCCCCGCTGTCCATGTGCACCCACTGCAGTCAGCTCAGTAAGGCACCTCAGCCTGAGACTCTGACTGCTGCTCATCCACAATAAGTGTTTTATGTTCCTGCAGGAAGAAGAGCCACTGACTCAGAACAGGTGGCTTCGCCTCCTCCCAGGGCTGCTGACCTGCCGCCCAACACTGACACCTGCAGGTGAGGACGAGGCTGCACTTGGTGGAGTCTGGAGGATCCAGGGTCTTGCTGCATGCTGTGGTCACGCAGACCCACGTGCCACAGGAAAGTGGGCAATAGCGGGACCCTTCTAGCATGACTCACACCATGCAAACAGAGCCTGCTAAAAACCCAGCACGGCTCATGAGGGGAGAGAGAGGAACATGGGCTCCTGAGGTCGGGGTGCGCCTGGCACAGCTCAGCAGAGCCCAATTCTCCCCTAGACCTTACGATCTCTTATTTCAAAGATGGTCAGAAAGCTGCAGGATAACATGTTACTCCTGGATGTCTGAGGATCCTCTGCACACTGGATTAGCTGGATTTTCAGGTGGATTGGCCCTCAAAGGGATCCCCGAGTCTTCCCCTCGTCCTTCATGTCCAAGGCATCATCCTCAGCGCTCACACCACACTCCCATCATCCCAGGCGCTTCTTCCTCTGTGAGCCTCCGAAACGGCTCAAACCTTCCTCCCCCAGCCTCCTGTCCTTCCCTGGCCCTGACCCTCAAGCCCCTGCCCCAAATCTACCTCTAAACCCTCTATGTACCTAGTTCTTCCCTTAGTTCTGACTCGGACCTCGATCTTCCTCCCCCTATATCCCCATCCTCAGCATCGTGCCCGGGTCCCCCTCCCCCCTTCTGACTTTCGCTCTCCGCACCGCTCTCTCTCCCCTGCGCCTGTTGACCTCCCTTTCCCGCAGTGCCTGGTTCTCTCTCCCATATCAAACTGCCATCCTCGCCACCAGACCCCAGGCCGTTACACACGCGCTCTGGACATACCGTGGGCCTACTCCAGTTCTTCCCCCACGAGCCATGGGCCCACCTGACAATTTGGGCTGAATTTTTATGGTTTATACCCCCTTCTCTACCAGTGACCTCTATAACTGGAAACTTCAGAATCTGCCTTTTTTAAAAACCCAGGCTCTTCTTTCTCTCCTAGGAACGACTTTCTTCACTCAGCAGCCCACTCGGGAAGATGTCCAGCAACGGCTCCGGACTCGCTTCACTACTGAAGAGGGAACTCACAGAAGACGAGAATGTCGCAAACTCGTCCCGGGGCCCCATGGGAGGCCCACCTATGATCCGGCCACCATTAATGGAAACTTCCCATCCGTCAGGCCCAACTGGGACCCCAACTCTCTGGAAAGTAAGGAGCATTTGAAGTCTACGCCAGAGACTCATCGGGGATTTCCAGGCCACTGCTAGGTGTCCCACAAATTTATCTAAAGTTAGTAAGATTATTCAGGACAAAAATGAGTCTCCCACTGCTTACCTAGAGAGTAGAAGCTTACTGAACCTATGCTTGCTCCAATTAACCCAGAGGCACCCAAAAATTAGAGGGCCATTAATGTGGCCTTCGTTGGCCAATCTGCCCCTGACATACGGAGAAAGCTACACCATGTCGAGGGCTTTGAAGGAAAGAACCTTTCTGAACTCATGGAGATTGCTACCAGAACTTATAACAATAGAGAGAGCCCAGAAGACAAACAAGTCAAAGGACTGACTAAGATCCTCCTAATGTCTGACACGAAGGGTATTAACCTCCCCCCATGCCCGAAAGCCCCTTTTATCTCAGGGGGAGTATCTCAGGGAACCCAGAACCCGGATGGGGGGCGCCTCTTGAGAAACCAATGTGCTTACTGCAAAGAACGTGGACATTGGAAAGGGGAATCCACCAGACGGAACTGACAGGACCACCCTAATTGGAAACCCATAAAAATCCTAAGTCTCAGCAACTGAAGGGGCCGGGGGTCACCCCTCCTCCAGCCTTGGGTGAACTGAATATGGAGGGGCAACTGATAGACTTACTCATAGACACAGGTGCTCATCATTCAGTCCTTACGACAGCTCTTGGACCTCTCTCAGGGCAACAAACCTGGGGTTCAGGGAGCAACTGGAACCAACCGGTACCCATGGACCTGGGCACAGGCAACTCTCCCACTCCTCCATGGTGATCCCAGAGTGTGCATATCCACTCCTGGCAGGGACCCCCCTCCACAGGATGGAGCCCAAATCCATTTTACCAGTGAAGGGGTTACTACATCTTCTACTGCGGAGACCATCTGTGTCCTCAGTTTGGAGGAAGGGGCTTTTCTCCGCCACTCCATCTCCTCAATCTCAGACCCTCTTAACTCAAACACAAAGAGACATCCCCAATGTCTGGGCAGAAACTAATCTTCCCCCCCCCCACTGGCTGGCCTCACATTGGGCACCTGTTCTGGTGACTTTGAAAACCTCTGGACAACCTGTGCACTTAGGTAATCCCTGATGACTCCAGAGCTCCACAAGGAATCCGACAGCACACAGAGAGACCAAGGGAATATGATAGATTGGTTCCTCAGAAGTCACCCTGGAACATGCCTTACTTCTGGTCAAGACACTGGGCACGGGAGACTACAGACCAACTCAAGACCCGAGGGCAGTGAACAAATGGGGAGAAGATTACACCCTACCGTTCCGAATCCCTGTGCCTCCTGAGTTCCTTGCCTCCAGACAGGCAAAGCCGCACTGTCCCGGATGTAAAAGACGCCTTCTTTAGCATCCCCCGCATAAGGACAGCCAGCCCCTCTTCGCGTTGAATGGCAAGACCCAGACATGGGAGTCAGTGGACAACTGACCTGGACTCGACTCCCACAAGGATTCAAAAATTCACCTACCACTTTCAGCGAGGCCCTACACCAAGATGTGTGTGAATATCATTCTCTGCACCCCGATGTGACGCTCCTTCAATATGTGGATGACACTCAGCCGCTAAGACATGCCAACCTGCCTAAAGGAAGCAGAGACTTACCCAGGACGTTAGCAGCCCTGGGATATAAGGGCTCAGCCTAGAAGGCCCAACTTTTTGCCGCTGAGGTAACACACCTGGGGTATATCCCGAAGGAAGGAAAACCATGGTTATCCACCCCGAGGAAGGGAACCATCCTCACATCCCGGTTCCCAAAAACCTGGAGACAACTAAGGGAGTTCCTCGGGTCCCCTGGGTTCTGCTGATATGGGTACCTGGGTTTGCTGAGCTAGCCAAGCCTCTATATGATGCCACCCGGGGCTCTGACGAAACGTTTACATGGTCTAACTCACAAGACCAGGCCTTTCTAACTATACAGAAGGCATTGCTTGAGGCCCCGGCTCTGGCTTTACCTGAGCTCAGTAAACTGCTCCAACTCTACACTGATGAAAAACTTGTTCGGGATTGCAAAAGGGGTCCTCACCCAACAGCTCGGCCCCTGGTAACACGCGGTTGCATGCTTATCAAAGAAATTAGATCTGGTGGCTGCCGGGTGGCTCCATTGTGTCCGCGTCATTGCAGCTACTGCCCTCCTGGTAAAAGACGCAGACAAACTGACCCTGGGACAACCCCTTACAATCACAACCCCCCACTCCATCGAGGGGGTCCTCAAGAATCCCCCAGAGAAATGGATGACTAAATCAAGGCTCACACATTACCAGGCACTGCTCCTGAAGCCCCTGGCAGAGCCTTCCTCCCTGCCCTACCTTAGCTCTACCTTGAACCCAGCAACGCTCCTGCCGAATCTGGACTCTGGGGTGCTCCATGACTGCCTCCATCTTCTTCAACAAGTTCAGGGAACTCGCCCAGACCTGACGGACGGCCCCTGGCATGATCCAGATGTAACTCACTACACGGCGGTGGTGATAACTTTAAAGGGCCGTGCCCACGGGTACTTCAGCCCGTTGGGCTGAACGCACAGCCTTGACGGAGGCTCTCAGAAGAGCCAGGGAAAAGTGGCTAACATTCACCCGACAGCCGGTATGCCTTTGCCACGGCTCCTGGTACCATCTACCGCGAACAGGAACTCTCAACAGCCGAGGAAAAACTATCACAAACAAAGAAGAAATCCTCGCACTCCTGGCGCCCTCTGGCTACCCAAGAAATTGTCTCTAGTCCACTGACCGGGACACCAGAAGGCAGCTCACCAGACCAGGGCAGCAGCCCAGCACATCAGGCTGCCAGGGAAGCAGCTATTGCCCCCCCCACTGCTCTAATAACCCTGCCAATCCCGATTTTATGGGTACACCCCACTGTGATGAACAAGATGAGGAAGATTTTGGCAGCCTGTCCAAAGCCAAGATCAAGACAACTGGAAGCTGACCACAGACGACGCCTCATCCTCCCCAGAGCCTTAACTAAAACTTTAATCAATCAAATTCACCAGGGAATCCACCTGGGAGAAAGAAAAATGAAAGAACATTTTCATGCCTCAAATTACAAAACCTTTGGTCTTGAACCACTAATCCGGGACTGTGTCTCCAACTGCCTTGTGTGTCAAATGAGGAACCCAAAGACCTCTAACACTCAGCCCTCCCAACAAGAGGGAAAGGGGCCTCTTCCTGGCGTCCATTGGGAAGTGGACTTCACCGAAATCAAACCAGGTGGGTATGGTTATAAATATGTACTAGTTTTTGTAGATACTTTCTGTGGCTGGAAGGAGGCCTTCGAACCAAGAAGGAAACGGCTCAAGAAGACTGTAGAGGACTCATTCCAGGTCTCCACAGATGGCTCAGCAACAAGTCGTCCCTCTCCTACGCCACATCTCCCGCCTGATTCTGCCAACCTCATAACTTCCCACCAGGCAACCTAGTACGGGTATGAAGACACCGGAATGAAACCCTTGGCCCCCTTTGGACCGCACATACCATCATTCTGATTACACCGACCACCCTCAAGGTAGATGGAATCCAGATTGGGTGCATCACTCTCACGCCAAACCAGCCTCGGCCGAAACACCAGGACATCAATGGTGCATTGACCGACACCCAGTGGACCCCTTAAGGCTAAGACTCAAGGCTGCACCGCCTTCTTGTGCATCCTATGGATAATTCTACCCACATCTGCTTCAATTTCTGTTCCCAGCGCCCATGCGCATACTCTCCCGAACCTGCCTTGGGTGCCTTTCCAGCTCAGAAATGGGCAAAATTGTTAAGCAAACTCTTCTCTCCTCCTCTTTCTCCTCCTCTGTCTCCCCAAGTTTCCTTGAGGACCTAGTCCTTCGGTCCCATTACTCACCCCTCGTTACCAAAGATTCCTGTGAATCAAGGATTTAATTCAATTTCAAAACTCAAGGGGGGAACGAAAGGTCAGAAGCAACTCCATTTTGTCCATTTGCTGCCTCTCTGCCCTGCCCTGCTCTAACTGAAAATTCCCCGCCCTGTTCCAGGGAAATACCACAGAATCAGCTACCAGAAAGCTTAACTACACGGTTAGAAGAGCTACCAAGCATCCTGAAACGGTTATGCTTTGTGCCAAAGTTAGCTTTTCTCCCAGCACCAAGCAATCACATTAAATGTCACCAGCACTCCCAACCCCCCACATTGACCGTACACCTGCTTGGGGTTTTGCCTTTGAGAGGACCACCCTGCATGCCCTGGGGGTGCAGTTTCAGCTCCCAGCCTGACTGCGTTCCTTAATCCCTCAGTTGTTCTGGGATCATTAAATGGTTTCTGCTTAGCCCAGGTGTTGTGACCTCATGATTGCCGCGGTATCGGACACAACAGTGGATTCTTCCATGGCTGCTTCTGGCGGGCATGAAATGGAAGGGGACAGGGGTCTCTATTTTATCCTCTCAGCTCCCTCTAGCCTTAGGCTTGTCCTCTGGATTCCTGAGGTCAAGGCGTCCCAATCAGCGTGACAGCTTCCTGGACTCCAAAACCACATGCAGGACTATCGTGATCCTGCGGCAGCCCTTTGGGAAGCCCCCAGCTGCCCCCTCGGCTGTCCCCTTACCATCCTGCCTTCATGCGCTAACACCTTTCTCTCCTCGTCACTGCCGAGACAGCTGGTCAGGGGAAGAGACGGGTCAGGACACCTCGATGTCGCTTCTGCCAAAAATCAGGACTGTGCACGTGTGCGTGGCAACAGGGCGCTGTGCACCCTCGGGGATCCGTGGTCGCTCGCTGCCCTTCTGAGAATTCTGCTTGGGATGACGAGTCACTTGTCTAAGGGCGTGGGCTTACGCCTGGGCCTCCGCAGCTCCAGGGGGCTGCAGGCCCACCCCATGCGGTTCCTGGGACCTCGTCTGCATTTGAAACTCTCAGAATGAAAAGGACAGAAACGCTGGAGAAGCTGGTGTTAAGCTTGGAAACGAGCTTTCCCCGCGGAGGAGCTCTGCGTGTGCAGGCGCGGCCCCCAGCAGGGGCACAGCCGGGCCCCTGCCCGACAGGGCTTCCACTGCAGTGGCAGAGTCAGCAATAAAGGGGTATGACAAGTCCTGCGAGGTGACAGGGCCACACCCGTGAGACTCAGGGCAGAAAAGGAAGCTCAGCGCCTGGCACGCAAGTCCCCCAAACAGCAGTCAGATGCATCGAATACACCGGAAATGTCCTGCACAGGAGCTGGGCTGACGGCTTGTTGGCAGGTGCTTGCCTGGTTGGTACCAGGCCTGAGCTCCATGTCCACTGCCACATAGAAACATGGACGTGGTGGCATGTTCGCCAGTGATCCTAGTGCTTGGGGTCGTCTCCTGGGGTCTGTATCTATCCAGGTTCTTGTGTTTCCAGTCGAAGAGTGAAGGCAGGCAGAGTTTATTAGAAGAGAAAGAACAGAACTCACGCCCGTACTCCAGACGTCGAGTGCTTGAGGGGCAAGGGCGACCTGGAGAACTCACAGACCCCAGGCAGGGAACCTATGAGGGCCAAGGAGCTGGAAGAGATTTCAACGACTCCGCATGTGGAGTGACATGAGAGGTAAGTGCCAAAGATGGCTGCGAGGGTCTGGAATATTTATACCCTTTGTCAGGCCCAAGGAAAGTGGCTTTTCCCCATTGCTTAGCTCCAGTTTCTGCAAACCTGATTGGAGCTTTTCGTTCTCTACATCTCTCTTTTAAAATATTACTGTGCGTGTGTGTGTCTGTGTGTGTGTCTGTGTGTGTGTCTGTGTGTGTATCAGAAGGCTCCATGTGTCCCTGTGGAGGACCAAGAATGACTTTGTAAATCATCTTCAATTGCTTCTACCTCCTTCTTGCTTCACTCTGGGATTTCTGGGATTCCAACTCAGGACCTCCTGCTTATAAGGCAGAGTCTTAACCCCTGAGCCATCTGTCCAGCCTCTTCTACACCTCATTGTTTGTTTTTATTGGGGCCAAATCCCTTTGCTCTTGTGCCTGATCTTCTAGACGACTTGTCTGCCATGCAGGACTCATCTCCACAACCCTTCATGAAAAGAGGGCTGGAAGAAGTTGAAATCTATCTCTGTGAGGATTCGAGCCAGTCCCTCAATCAGTTCATTTGAGGTCATCCCAGCAGTGGGGATGACCTTCCAAGACCGTCAGAGACCATCCCAGCATTGCTGCTCTAAGCCTGCCTGAGTAGCACTGGGGAGGCAAAGATAGGCACCTCGAGGGACCCAGAGACAGGCACCCCGAGGGACACAGAGACATGTTGGGGATGTTGGGGTCCTCGGGGGTCTCAGCTCCGTTCAGCGGGCTGGCCCCGCGGGTCCCCCATGAAGGGGATTGGGGAACGGTGAGTGTGCTGTCCGCCCGCCCTCCAGCCCTCCTTCCCGAGGACAATCAGGTGACAGGAGTGTTGTCAAGCAGCGTCTCGTTTATTGCAGGCTCCACGATCATCTTATAAAGGCAAAAACCACAAGAGGATTTCCAGGGCGGGAAGCGAGCGCCCAGTCACCTTAAAGGTCAAGCCTGCATGCGAGCTGCACGCAGCAGTCACGCCACAGCAGTAGGAGGAGAGCACGCGCGATCACCTGCTGGGATCACGGTGCAGAAACACCCCCAGCAGAGAGGGAGGCACTGACTCCAATCTTCACAGAGATAAGGGGCTCACTTCCCCTCCCCTCTGTTTATGATGAGTTCTCCATAGCAGATAAGCTAAATCCAGCAAATGAAGCCACCCCACCACGAGGTGGGCACAAGATCAACTGGGCTGGGCACTAATGTAGGCTAAACACTAAGGAAAAGCCATTCCCCCCCTTGCCCAAGGGGATAAACATACCTGATTCGGCAGCCATCTTTGGCATCGGGTCCTCATGACACTCCACGTGTGGAGTCGTGAGTTCTCCCGGGCACCTGGCCCTCAGGACACTCCACGTCTGGAGTCCGTGAGTTCCGTTCTTTCCCTCCTCTGACAAACTCTGCCTTAATTTTCTACACGATCTGGTTTCAATCTTCAACTAGAAACACAAGAATCTGGATACATACACACTTCTAGAGCGTTCAACTCCCTAACAGGGTGTCCGACAAAACCCCAAGCCCTGGGTCAGCCCCCAGCACCTCGTGACGCTGCGCGTCTGTGACCCGAGCCAGGGCGGGCAGAGCGCAATGCCACATAGCGAGCTCAGTCTGGTCACATGAGACCCTGTCTACAAAATAAACAAAACGAAACAAAAGCCTACAGATTGAAAAGAAGAAAAGCAAAGAATCTGCAAAGAATGCACACAACGAGACCACTTCCAACTCTGTGACACACGCCCAGCGCAGGGATTTATTTGTGGCTTATTTTTGAGACCAGGTCTTGCCGTGTAGCTCATTCTGGCTTCAAACCCTCCATCTTCCTGCCTCTGCCTCCAGCTGCTGGGATCCCAGGCCCTGCACCTCCCTGCTGGTTCCCAAGGGCCGGGGCTCGCCATGTGCCTGTCCTGCCACAGTGAGACCCAGCTGTGGGGCCCCTGCCCCTGCCCCCCCATTCTCTTAGGGCTCTACCTGTGCCTGTCCTGAAACAGTGAGACCCAGATGTGGGGATCCCCCCATTCCCTTAGGGCTCCTGCTTGTGTCTCTGTTCTGCACTGGGACAGGCTGGGGAGAGTGAGACCCAGCTGTGGGGGCCTCAGGGGACAACCCGGTCACAGGAGTCCGTGTCTTTCCACAGCACCCCACCCTCGATTCCCCGCAGTAATGCCCCTTTGCTTCCGTCCCGGGCCCGGCCAGCAGGACACCGCGAGGTCCACATTGGTGGGTTATTTGCCCGTGTTTTCCTGCTCTGTGGTCTGTCCACTCCAGATTCAACACTATGGGGGGGGGAGTCTGAGAGCTCATGACTTTTCACATCATAGTTTTTAGCCAGACTTGGTGGCAAAGGCCTGGGTCCCACCACTGGACAGGCCGAGGTGGGAGGATTGAAAGCTCTAGGACGATACGGGCGACAGAACGCGCCCAGGCTGGGCGACCGAGCGAGACCCCGTGTCACAGTAAATATTAAATGGAAAGGTGGGGTGCCCCTCAGCGACAGCACTTTTGGCCCCCACAGTTCAATCATCCACCTGGGTGGACTAGGCCACCTTCCATGCTTGGGCCCCTTCCTGGCCCCCACCCTCCACGCCCCTCCCTTTAAGGACACTCTAATCCAGCACAATCTTCACCTATTTACACCTGCAGAAAAACCTATTTCTGAAACCCTGAGAAGTCTGTTCCACTTCGAGACAACCACGGGATTGGTTCCCCCACGTGGCCGCGACCTGGCCACAGGGCACCGAGGCTCCAGCTTCCGACAGACTGCTGCAGCCCACAGAGGGACGGCAGATTAGGGGGCGAAGGCGGCCGTCTTCTCTGATGCTCCCCTTATTCTTGATTTCAGAGGAAGCTTATTCCGGGGGGCACAACAGAAACAAAGGCCGCTGCCAGGCGGGGAGCCCGGGAACACATGCCCTCGGCCGGTTCCAGGCTCTGTCACGGTCTCAGTTCCCAGGGGAAGGGCCGCCACCCACCCTGCTCCACAGCTGGCAAAGCCACTATTCTTTACTAGCACCCAGCAAGGCCGCAGCATGCCCGGCTCCTGAAACCCACCTTTCTAAACCTCACAGAAGTCCCGCAGGGGCGGGATCGCTTTCACCCCGCTGTCCAAGAAAAAGAAACTTCTAGATGCTCGTGCCTTCCAGGTGCAGCAGTCCATCTGGAGGCAGTGAGTGATGCGCGGAGGGACACGCCCCGGGAGGTCAGGTGCCTGGCACCACCCTCTGTTCCTGCCTCCCCAGACTTGGGGGTCCAGGCACACAGCCCAGTGTCCCAAGCGCTGAGGGCCAGCGCATCACCCACTGCCACCACCTGAGGTTCTGAGCCAGGAGCGAGGTGCAGGACATGGGTGCAGGGTGGGGCCTGCTGGCTCTGGAGGGCGAGGCCGGGCGCCCACCCACCCCTTCCTGTACACTCGCTTCCATCGCGCACGCTTCGCCCCCAGCCTGGCTGACTCAGTGCTCAGCGCGGGAAGGAGGGAAAGAGGCGGGGGGGGGGGGGGGGCTGCCGAGCCCTGAGGGAGCAAAGCTCCACCTGCCTGGGCTGCAGTTTGCAACAACTTTCCTGCTGCGCGCATTGCTCATGACACTGCTGACTTTTCAAAACGTTCAGCATTCTGAATAAAGTCACGTGTTCCTAAAAGGCAAAGGGACTGGGGGGGGAGAGAAAAAGAGAGAGAGAAAGAAAGGGAGAGAGAGAGGGAGAGGGAGAGAGAAGGAGGGAGAGAGAGAAGGAGAGGGAGGGAGAGAGAAAGAAAGAAAAAAAGAAAGACAGGAAGAAAAAAAGAAAGACAGAGAGAGAGAAAGAAAGAAAGAAAGAAAGAAAAAGGGAAGGAAGAAAGAAAGATAAAGGGAAGGAAGGAAGGAAGGAAGGAAGGAAGGAAGGAAGGAAGGAAGGAAGGAAGGAAGGAAGGAAGGAGGGAACTTTAAGCTAGGGACAGCTGGATTCCCAGCACTTGGGGAGCTAAGGAGGGAGTTGGCAAGGTTCAGGCCAGCCTGGGCTCTGAAGCAAGACTCTGTCTCAAAGCCCAGGGGTTTGGGGCCAGCGGCCTGGCTCGGTGGGTAAAGCCCTCACGGCCCAGCCAATAACCAGCTTCAATTCCTGGAACTACGCAGAAGAGGTTGAGAAGCACCTGCTGCAGGTTGACCTCCACATGCACCTGTGGCAGGCGTACACCCATCCACCTACACACACACAAATGTGAAAAGGGGGCTGCAGAGATGGCTTAAGGCCTTTGCCTCACAAGCAAAAGGACCTGAGTTCAGATCCTAGATTCCATGTTAAAATGCTGCGGAAATGGCAACTGCCTACACTTCTGGCCCAAGAAGACAGAACTGAGAAACCGCACAGCAAAGGAGGTAGAAAAATCCAGAATGACTCCCAGTGAAACCTTTGGGCCTTCTGGTACACACACACACACACACACACACACACACACACACACACACACACCAAAGAAATAAGGTTTAAAAAATCTCTGGGGCTACTGTTCACGGGTGAACACTTTTAAAACTTTAGAAAAAGTCAGGTGTGGAGTCACACGCCCTAAGTTACCCGTTGGGAAGTGGGAAGAAGAGGCAGAAAATCCAGTTCAAGAATTTCAAGCTCAGCATCAGTCATCACACATATCAAGTTTGAGGCCGGCTACAAAGACGACTAAAAAAGTTTGGGAAAATACAGAGAAGTGATTTTTTTCTGAACACCCGGGGGGGGCCTGTTTAAAGGCTTCTCTCCTTTCCCTCCTCCACAGGATTTCTCACGCTGCAACGTAACCAACAGCTGTCCCTGGATTCACCAGCTTGTGAATCAGAGAAACAAGGGGAGACCCAGAACTCCCATTCTCATCACCCCAGAGGTGCCCAGTCAGAACACTGCTGTTGCTTTTAAAGTCTTTAATTCTATGATGGGCTGTGTGTGTGTGTGTGTGTGTGTGTGTGTGTGTGTTTGCCTGCCCACATGTGCATCAGAGGGCACTGTGTGTCCCTGGGGAGAACCAACGGTGATTTCAGGAATCGTCTTCTGTTGCTTCTACCTCTTTTCTGCTTTGCTCTGGGAGTTCCCAGGCTCTGGAAGTGCAGGCTGCCGCCATTTCTGCTTGGCATTTTACATTGGACCTTCTCCTTGGGAGGCAGAGTCTTAACCCCTGAGCCATTTCTCCAGCCCAGGGTTTTTTCTTTTGTTTTGTTTTTCAGATACATTTTCTTTCCAGTCTTTCTGCTTTAACTTTGGAGTCTTGTTCTTAGTTTACCAAAATGTGGAAGGAATCTTACTTTTAGGGCCAGCTCCAGGAGTGACAGTTTCTCCTCCCCTGCGCCCTACTTCCCGCACACACAAGTGGCACACTGATACACACACAGGTGACACACTGATCCACACACAGGTGACACGCTGACACACACATACAGGTGACAGGCTGATCCACACATAGGTGACACACTGATCCACACAGGTGACACACTGATCCGCACACAGATGACACATTGATCCACACACACAGGTGACACACTGATCCACACACAGGTGACACAGTGATCCACACACAGGTGACACACTGATCCACACACACAGGTGACACACTGACACACACACACAGCTGGCACACTGGATCCCCCACACACACCCAGGTGACACACTGGACCCCACACACACACACACAGGTGACACACTGGATCCCCACACACACAGGTGACACACTGGACCCCACACACACACACACACAGGTGACACACTGGACCCCCACACACACACACACAGGTGATACACTGGATCCCCCACACACACCCAGGTGACACACTGGACCCCCACACACACACACACACAGGTGATACACTGGACCCCACACACACAGGCACACCGTGGGCCCTGGGTGAATGCCCCTGCTTGTCCTCACTTCGGAGCCCCGTCTAGTTCTCCAGGTGCTGACCTCCTACTCAAAGTGTGGGCACTGGGGAGCCATCTCCATCGAGGACCCCTCCATCTGCCAGCGAGTCCCCGAGGCACAGACGGGGACCAGGTGCAGCTCGTGGGTCGGAAGGCAAGGCCTCCTCTCACCCCTCACACCCCGCGGCCACGCTCGCTCTTCCCGTCCTTCCCTCCGTGACTCTGCCAGGCTAGTGGTTCTCGCACCTTCCATCTCGGAACTGGGGAGACCGAGGCAGGGGAAGCTCAAGTTCAAGACCAGCCTGGATGTTACAGTGAGAATCTATCCCAACATTAAAAACAAAAAACGGACCAGGGTTCTGAACGGGCTCGGTGGTTAAAGTTCGTGCACGCAGAGCTGGTGATCTGAGTTTCATCCCTGGAGCCCACGTGGTAGAAGGTGGAAAGCTGGCCCCCCACGTACAGCCAGCTGTATGGTGACTGCTAAACAGTCAATGTTGTGTAAGAGTTCTCCCTCTCTCCTCTAGCAGACGCACCCACCCACACCCATCCACACCCAGGAACTCACACACATACCTCCCCACACCTGCCAGACAGTTTTGCCCCTTTCTTCATCGGTCTACCCACTGACACACGATCATGCAACACCAGGCATACACCGATTCCGGCAACCGTCGTTAAACTCAGTGGGGCGCACACACCAAATGACGTGATCGTAGGAGGAGACTGGCTAGGAAGATGCTTTTGGTGGGAGGCAGGGGAGGGTGATTGGGTCACATGGGGTTAAAGGGACTTAAGTTCATTGTACACATGTATGAAAACTGTCAAAAACGATACAAGGCAGTTTCATGTCTCATGAATAGTGTTTCAAAAGTAGAACAAAGTATCTGCTTGCGCCCTGATTCGTCCTGTCTCCTGAGTCCCCATCTCTGCAGACATGGCTCCCTTGGGGGCTCCAGCAAAGCCACTGCCTGCCAGGTGTGGGTGTCCCACCCAGCCTGCCCAGGGCGGGGGCACCACGGCTTGACCATCCCCCTAGCACAACGCCTCAGTCACACGCTGGGCGTAGCTCTCAGCTGGCCTTTCCTAGACCCTGAAGAAGGTGGGCAGGTCGGCCAATGCTTCCTGCTGAAACTCGGCCTCTTCCTCCCGACGCAGGTTTCTCCTTCTGAAGAGTGACCAGCAGCAACTGTTCATCTGACTCTTCTTATTGCTATCGCATGTGGATGTGTGTGCATGTGTGTGGATGTGTGTGCACGCACGCGGATGTGTGCCGATGTGCAGGCATGCCTGTGTGTGCATGTGTGTGCATGTAAATGTGGGTGCATGTGGATGTGGATGGAGAGGTGTGTGTGTATGTAGAGGTGTGTGTGTATGTGTGTAGATATAAATGGTGTACGTATGTGTGTGAAGAGGAGGGTGTACTGGGTGTGTGTGTGCACATGTAAAGGGTGCATGTGTGTGTGTGTGCGTACATGTAAAGGGTGCATGTGTGTGGATGTGTGGATGTAGAGGTGGGTGTACTGCATGTGTGAGGATGTAGAGGTGTGTGTGTATGTAAAGGGTGTGTGTGTGTGTGTGCGCGTGCATGCGCCCACGCGCATCTGTGGAGGTCGACATCAGCTACAATGTTCCTCAGTTCTAGTCTGGTATTTTTTTTTATTATTATTTATTATTTATTCAATTGTGCATGTTATTTTGAGACAGGGTCTGTCGCTGGTGCGTGGCGATACCGCGAGGCTGGTTGGCAGGCAAGTCTCAGGGATCTGCCTGACTCTGCCTCCGGAAAGCTCCGAGTACAGCTGCTCTCCACCGACCCGGCTTCTTCACCTTTTGTTTGTTTGTTTTGTTTGAGACAAGGGTCTCTGCTCGCCCAGGCTGGCCAGAACTGCTCTGTAGCTGAGGGTGGCCTTGAACTGCGGTCCTCCTCCCGCCTCCGCCTCCACGTGCCAAGACGGCCGGTGTGAGCCATCAGGCCCAAGGCACCCAGTGCCAGGCCTACTGGGACCTGGGGAGCTCTAGCCGAGCACGCTGCAGCTGACTAACCCCCAGCCCTGCCCCAAGCTTCTGGAGCTGTTCAGCCATCTAGTGCTTCGCACGAACCCTCCGAGACTGGCCATTCACCGTGTCCACGGAGAAGCCCACACAGCGTGGACAGGGCTGAGTCCTGCCCAGGACTCGAGAAGGGCCTTTCTCCTCCTGTGGCTACGCCTTCATTCTTCCTGCCTTGCCTCACTCTCAATAACTAACCGACGTTCCCCGACGGCCAGAACCAGGGGAAGCCGGGTGCGCACGGCATTCTTTGCCTCTCATCTGCCATCTTTCTGTTCATAGAAACCTGGAACCGCGGCGACCTGCGACCAGCACAGGGCCGTGTGGAAGGAGCTGGTGAGCGCTCTGGCCCTCACTGGCTAGTGCTAAAGTCAGATTCCCAGCAGCCCATGCGCCAGTGCGCAATGGACCTTGGGCCGAGGCCTTCCACCCTGCCCTGAGTGCACTCCCCACGAAGCTTTCTTCTGCCACGCGCCCCCCAGCATCTGGCTTCATGCGGGAGGCCGGCCTGTCGTGCTTGTACGCAGACAAACTGGACGGGCCACACAGCGAGGGGCTGCAGCCTGCAGGCCACCCTTGGAAGGCCGCTCACGGGTGCTCTCAGCCCAGAGCTTGGACAGTTTGCCTGCTTCCAATGCAGCACTAGCCAGGAAGCACTGTGGCCACCACCGTGCCCCCTCAACCAACCCCCAGGACCCCCCACTGCTGGAACAGCCCTCCTCCCTCCCTCTCTGCCAGGGGGGGTCAGCTCGTCCCACACAGGCCTGCTGACGACCTCAGGCAGTGGCCACAGCTGCACCCCAGCACTGTCTGCTGCGGCCAGGGGCACCCGGCACAGGGACCTGTCAGGACGGGCCAACCAGCTGGAGCAGGTTGCGAGGAAAGCTCAGCACGCTTCTCTCCAGCAAGGTTTTCCCGGGACGCTGCTCTACGAGGGAAGGTCCCAAGGTCACCTGGCGACCCCATTGTGAGCTCTCCCAATCGTAAGGAAAGGGGAACTGCGACCCCAGGTTCAGGAGACGGACGCCTCCCACATCCACAGGGGCTGCTTCTGTTGGGACCTTCAGACAACAGAGTGTAGCACCCACCTAGAGGAGCCCCCAAAAGTGCAGCTCTCTGAAAAGCTGATCCCAGGTCCAGGCTACACTTGAGAAGGGGCCCGTTGTTCCCCAGGGGGCTGACGCACCCAGCTCATCTGCAGCTCCCCTGAGCTGCACCCACCACGCTGCAGCTCCCCTGCCCTGCGCCCACCACGCCGCAGCTCCCCTGCCCTGCACCCACCACAGTGTGGTCCTCCTCTCACACAGTCACTCATCACCGGGTCCCCCTTGATGGCCACACAACCGCCAGGTGGGGGAGGGGCACAGCCGGCCGCGGATGATGTCGGCGAGGACCATCCAGAACCTCACTGCCCGGCTCCTGCCAGGCCAGACTCAGCCGGGACCTGCTTCTCCCTTGGCAATTGCCGAGTCCAGATCCTCTCAGTGGTGCCCAGGCCTCTGGTCATATGAGGGTGTTCACTGTGCCTAGTCTGCTGTGGGCACTGGCTGGTGGGCTCTGGGCCCCCCCACACCCTATGTCCATGATAGGGGCTCCTGGTCCCTGCAGCCTACAGGGCGACGCCACCCTCATTTCATTCAGGATCAGATCCTGCGGTGCTGGATCCCCGGCAGGATTCCGTGGTCTCTCACTTTAGTGAGGCGACACGGACCCCAAACTCAGCCCTGTCCTCAGTTCCTAACCACTAAGGAGAGAATCGGGACCACTCACTCCCAACTCACCTTCCACTTCATGCCACCCCATGAAGGGAGGGGATGGGAACCCACCCAGACCCCTACTTCATGCCCACAGGGTTAAGGGGGAAGAGGGGCCACCAAACCAGTCCCAATTTTGTGTCTATGCACTCCCTGGAATGGAGATTGGGAAATCCCCCCAAGATTCCCTAGGGTATGCCACCCCACTTCCTTCCCTCCCTCCCCAGGGCAGGCACAGCCCGCTCCCCAGACCTCAGCCCCTCGCGCCACACCCAAGGGGTACACCCAAGGGGTACACCCAAGGGGTACGCCCAGTGACAAGGCTGCCAGAGAAGGATCACAAACTAGAGCAGGAAGCTCCCCTGGGGTATTGGGAGGGGCGAGGTGGGAGGGACAGCGCCCTGCTCCCTGCCTGCTTCCCGCGCATCACCTGGTGCCCTGGGGGCGGAGCCAAGCAGGGTTTTTCTAGGCAGTGGTGGAGGCCTGGGCAGCAGCTCACTTGTCTCTTCTAGTCTCTCTCCTTGTCCTGTCAACCTGTCCTCTGCCGACAAGATGATGGTTGGAGGGCCATCCGAGGAACGGCCGGCCACGCCTGAGATCCAGGAGATGGTCAACCAGGTGAGGCTGCGCGCCGGGCAGGGGCTGCTGGGGAGCTGAGCTGGATCCCAGCTTGAGGGGATCTGGCAGCCAGCAGAGGACCCGGGGTCCTGCGGGAACCCCCGACGGGCTGCAGGAGACCCCGACGGGCTGCAGGAGACCCGGCAGCCTGCGGAGGACTGGGGCCTGCGGGAACCCGGGGCCAGCACTTCTCATCGCCTGGGCGGGGAGTCCGGGTCCCGCAGCCCAGCTGACACCCGTTCAGTGCCTGGAAGCACTTGCAGCTTTGACCTGGGACGCAGGGTTGGAGGTTCAGGAACCCCAAGAGTGGACATGTCTGCCTGCTCGCAGGCCACGGGGCCGCCCTGCTGTAGGAACCAGAAGGCCGCAGTGCAGGGAAGAGGGCCGGGCAGGCACCCTGGATCCCAGCACTGGTGAAAGGAGGCAGAGGGGCCAGCCTGGTCTACAGAGGGCCGCCCACCTCAACGTCAGCCTGGGGTGGAGCTCAGGCAACTCTCCCTCCAACAGCAGTTAAAAAGAGGTTGCGGATCAGCTGATTTCCCATCAGCGACAGGTGTCAGACCCGGTGGAGGGGGCTGGGGAGCGGGCAGTTTGCAGCGGCAAAGCATCTCACAGCCCAGGAGGGTCAGGGACCAGTGCAAGAAGAGGTACAGTGCAACTGTCCCCCCTTCTCCCAAGGCCTGGGGGATGTGGCCAGCTCAGCAGGAGTAGTTCTGAACCCCCAATGCAGGGGGCGTGGCAGTGAGTCAGCCCCATGAGACCCCGAGGAAGAGGAATTGGGCCACACACAGTGCCAGGGTGCTTGGGAGAGCCGGGCAGAAAAGCCTGCCCCGAGCCGGGCCTGAGCAGCTCCCGTGTGCTCAACTTCTCACCCTGGACGGCAGCTGCTGTCTGGGTCACATATGGGGGCAGGAGCTGTGCTGCTGGGAGAAATGTTAAGGTCAGCCCTGGGGAGACCACTCCCCTGCCGTGGGCTCGGTGAGGGAAAGGCGGCAGGGTGTCACTTTGACTGACTGCCCAGGATGCCCACGGTGGGTGCCTTCCATTTGGCAGATGAAAAGGCACGGCGAGGCTGACCCCGCTCAGCCCCCGAGCACGCCTGTCCGTTCAGCGGGTTGGTTCCTGAGCAGGAATCTTGCCCGCCGCCCTTCTGAAAGGAGCCTGTCTTGCTCCTCCTTCCTAGACTCAGGACTGTCAGTGACGCCTGAGTCACCCCAGCTTCCTCCTCCGCACCCAGGTTTGCAGACTTCCCCGGGGCTGGCCAGTGAGTGCTGGGACTTGTCCTGTGGGACTTGGTCCCATGGCACGGCACTTAGTCCCCAGGGAGCCCCTGGCCGCTGCAGACAGAGGGCTCCTCTCCCGCTCTCCCCACCACAACCATCTTGTCTAAGTCACCTCCCCAGCAGGCACAGCCCCTGGGAGTCTTCAGGCTGAGACTTTAGCCCGTGTTCAGGGAGGGATTCTCCAAAAGAGCTGGTCCCTCAGGAAGCCCCTCCACCTGCAGCTGGAGCCAGCCGTCAGGCGCATGCAGTGCCTGAAGTGGCACAAGTAGTTCAAAGGACTAAGGCGTGCGGAGGACGTAACTTTTCACCTGAATGAGGGGGAGGACTTCGGTCATTGAAGGCACAGCCGGAGCTCAGGTAGAGCGAGTGCCCCTGAGGGGGTCCTGGCTGGCAGTGCCCCTGGGTCTGAGACCTTCCCACCCACCCTGCAGGTGAAGGCGGAGCTTGAGCAGAAAGAGAACAAGAAGTTCACCACCTTCAAGGCTGTGTGCTACAGAGTAGTGTGCGGGACGTCAAGGTGGTGCTGCGGCAGGCGGGGGTGCTGCATCATCTCTCGTAAAGGAACCCAGGGCTGGAGAGTGGCTCAGAGTTAGCCTCGGCCTCGGAAGGGCCTGAGTTCGGATCCTAGACTCCCTAAGAGCCGGGCGGAAGTGGGGGGGCCTGCGCTTCTGTGTAGGGCGGAAGCGTCCATGGTGGTTCCCGACGTTCGGTTCTACACACAAACACCACAGACACATACACAAGGACCACACACACGCTGACACACGCATGGATAAAAAGGAATAAAAAATATAACTATAAAAAAGGGAACCACAGCTGTGGGACTAGTCGTACTAAGCCTCTGGGGAATGAATTTGGGGTGACCGTGGATATTCACCAGCCGCACTGGGGACCTGCACTGCTGGGTGCCTGGGGTGTAGAATGGGGGTCCTGGGGTTGGACCCCTACCTAGTCCTCACTGGCCCCTCTTTGTTCTCTGCAGGTGGATGTTGGTAACAATGAGTTTGTGCACTTGAAGCTGTTCAAGCCCCTCCCTCACGAAGGCAAGCCGCTGAGCCTGACTGCCTACCAGACCCAGAAGACCAAGGAGGACAAGCTGGAATCCTTCTAAGACGGGCGCTCTTCTCACCTGTGGGACCACGCAGTCTGTGGGCCTCAGGAATGAAGGGGGTGGGACTCAGCAATGTTGATGACTTGTGATACCCCAGGTTATTTTCATACATGATCTATTGCTAAATAAATGAGTATTTTAAAGATCCGTAGGAATTGTCTTGTGCTCAATGTTTTTCCCTCCTTCATCGCAACCATGATACAGTGAGAGCAGCGCGTTGTCCTTCCCGTGGAGCCGGGCACAGAGCGCTTGCTGTGGGGCTGCGGGTGGGTCCCCAGCACTGTGGAGAACACAGGAGCTGGGCACTGGCCCGGCTGGCTGAGAAAGGCCTTCCGTTCCAGAACGCTAGCACCAGGGCATCCTGGAGTCACGGCTGAGGGGGGAGAGCGGGGTCCACACCAGGCCACCGTCTCCCCTCTGCTTTCCTGCTGAGCAGCTTCCCGCACGTCAGCCCCTGCGTTCCAGGCGGCCTCCACGCCTGTGTCCTGCCAGGAAGTCAAAGGTTGGAGGTCCAGCTCCAGTCACCAGCACGGGTCCCTGGGCCATGTTCTCGTGCTTTCTTCCTAAGTGTCCTGCAGAGGGGCCGCTCTGCGGCTGATGGGGGCCTCTCGCCGGAGCCTGGGGCATTCACCCCAGGGCTGGGCTCGGGGTGCATCTGCTCCAAAGCGGAGACATTGTGGGAGGGGCAGGGCTGTTCTGAGATCCACAGAGACCACTGCCCCCGGGGGTTCTGTGTCATTCATCCACGTGAGTCGGGCCACATTTCCCAGCCTTCAGGCTCCCGCGGGAAACACAGGACAGTGAGCGGGAGTGACAGTGGACCACCAGACCTACCCAGATGCGGGAGGCGGAAGCCCAGCGTCACGGGCTGCTGGCAAATACAGAAGCAAACACCTTAGGAGACCCGGGGACTTGGTTCTGGCTTCCGAGTCTCGTTATAGCTCATCAGCATGGCGGAGGGGTTCAGACCAACCTCGCGAGCCCAGGGGACTGGTCACGACAGATCCACAGGCGTCACCGAGCGGGACAAATTTCCTCACTTGCCCACAGCATGCCAAAGCACCGAAGCGGCTCTCTCCATCTTACCCATTTGCCCAGGGAGTGGTCTGAGCACGATGGGGTTGGTCCTCCCACATCAGTTAGAGGAACTACAATCTGCTGGGGGCTGCGGCCTTCACTAAACGGTTCTTCACAGACGTGACTAAAAGCCTCACCCTCGACTGCCAAGTCCACACCTGTATCTAGCTGGCACACCCAGCGAGGGACCTGCAGGGGTCCACGGAGCCGGGCAGGTGGCGGCAGGAGCCTGAATGATGGAATGGGCCTCCCATTCTCCAGGGAACGCAAGTGTAGACGTGTAGACGTGCTGTGCCTGCCTGATACTCCGCTAATGTGCAAAATCCACCCTGTGCTGAAAGGAAGACACATGCAGGTGGGCAGATGGTATTGGGGTCTAAGCAGAGAACAAAGGCCTGTCCTGGACAGCAGGGGAGAGTTAGCCAACAGGGGCAGGGGCTGGGGCGCCTGTGTGGGTCTAGGGTCAGAAGCCCTTGGGAGGGGACATGCTCCTGTCACCGGAAGGGAGATGCAAGCTGCTCCTGACGCTGTGCTCTGGGAAAGTCGTCTGTCACCCCCAGGTGGTCAGCTCCACCCAGCACTGCTCTTCCTCACAAAGCAAAGGAGGCCTGGACAGGTGTTTAAACCACCTGAGAAAAGGGGCAAGGGAGGACTTGGCTTCTATGGCTTCCGGGCCTGTGTGTGCTGGGTACACAGCCCAGAGCATACAATAAGGCAAAGCGGCCCACACACCTCACTGCAGACAGAAGGCAGAGGGAGCCAGGAGCAAAGGAGGGGGACAATACACACCCTTCAAAGACGCGCCCCAGGCACCTAGCTCCTTCCTCCAGGCCGCACTGCTTAATAACCGCACAGCTGTGAACTCGGCCCTGAATATGCACTGGATGGTGCCCTCGCAGGTGCTGCGTGGGACCAACCCCTCAGCACATGAGCTTTTGGGACGTTTCATAACCAAACATAACGGGGTAAGTCTAGAAGGCGTGAAGCACTGGTCAGCTCTGTGCGGGGTCGAGTCTGAGTGGTGGGTAGCAAGAAGCCTTCCTGAAGGAGGCCGTGTTCCAGCTGAGATCTGAAGCTCCAGTGACGCTTGCACAGGCCGAGGGGCCCCACCCCAGAGGCTGAGAGTCCTCCCACCCCAGAGTCTCAGAGTCCTTAAGAGGCTGAGAGTCGGGGCTGGAGAGGTGGCTCAGGGGTTAAGCCTCTGCCTTGCAGGTGGAAGGTCCTGAGTTCGGATCCCAGATCCCACGTATAGACGCCAGGCAGAAGTGGGGGCGGCCTGCGTTTCCGGTCCTGGTAGGGCGGAGCCTGTGAATCCTGGGGCAGAGTGACAAGGAGGAGGTGGAGGCGTCCATGGTGGTTCCGGAGTTCGTCCGTGGTTCTACACACACAAACACACACATACATACATACACACGCACACACACTCACAATTGAATAAATAATAATTAAAAAAAAAAAAAAAGAGGCTGAGAGTCCTTGGACCCACTGGCTCCAGCCAGCAGCTGAGAGGCATGCACTGGTGCAGCATGCACTGGTGCAGCATGCACTGGTGCCAGGCCCTTAGGCAGCCAGAGAGCAGACTGGGCAGGCGTCCTTTGCCCGGAACAAGGCCTTGCGCCCTGTCCACTCTGTTGCAAGTATCACGCGCTAACTGAGGTGCCGCTGACGTGCGCCATGTTCCCCTGTGACCACGGGCTGCCCTGGCTGAGGTCTGCTCAAGAGTCCTTGGGCCATCCAGGAAAGCGAACGCTGGGTCACCAGCTGGGGGACAGGTGGTGCCCCCCTCCCCGCAATCCCTCAGGCCCTCCCACCCCCGGGTCCACAGGAAAGGGGTGCTGTTGTTACGCAGCAGCCCACGGGGGAGACTAGATCCTGGTGGCTGAGCGACAGCGCGGCGTGCACGTGGAAGGGCATCGTGCAAGACACAAAAATTGCAGACCTGGGGGCACAAACTGCCCTGCCGACGGCGGGGAGTCCTCACCAGGAGCCCGTCGGCAGTGACTTCTGCCACTGCCCAGCAGGGACGCAGCCCCACAACCTCACTGCCGCCGACTTGTGCGCCCTCCTTTCCCTCCGCAGAGTCCTCCTGCGTGGGCCTGAGGGAGACATTCTCTCAGGCTTTAATCCCAGGGGACCAGAGTCTCCCTGCTCCTGTCCGGCCCAGGCTCTCTGTCTTCTGTTACGTGTATGTATTGCGAGGCCAGGGGAGGCACACATGCATGCATGGCACAGGGTCAGAGGATACCTTCCAGAAGTCGTTTTTCTCCTTCCACCGCATGGGCTTCCAGGGAGCAAACCGATCCCAGGAGTGCAAGCCGCACCTTCCTTCCCTGCAAAGCCGGCGCCTGCCCTCTTCTCTACCGGAACTGTGGCTGGACTCACACTGAGGCCTGCTGCATCCGGCGTGGCGGCGCTGCACGTCCAGTGCTTGGGAGGTGCAGGCAGGAGCAAGCGCAGGACCGTCCCGGGCTACACGCAGGTCCAGGCCTGTCTGGGCCACAAGAGATCTTGTCCCAGACAGCACCAGATGCCCCGAGCTGCCAGGCTCCTCGAGCAGCGGGGCATGGACCTCCAGGCCAAGGAGCACTGCACGCTCGGGGAGGGAGGGCAGAGCACTCAGTCAGCTGGAGCTGCTCACAGAGGAGGGCTGACCTGCCAGGGTGACAGTGACCGGTGGGTCCGGGGCTGTGGGCCTGGGGGCAGGATAGGGCCGGCAGAGCTGCACGAGCAGAGAAGGGAGGACGCTGTCCATCTCCATCTCTCTCTGCAGCAGTGCTGACCTTTGTGTCTTTAATAAAAAAACTATTTATTTATTGTATATGTATCAGAGGGCACTGTGAGTCCCTGAGGAGCACCAAGGATGACTTTAGGAATCATCCTGGATTGCTTCTACCTCCTTTTGGCTTTGCTCTGGGATTTCCCAGGCTCTGCCCACCAGGGCCAGAAGTGCAGGCAACACCCTTTTCAGTCCAGCATTTTTTACGTGGGACCTGGGATCTGAACTCAGAACCTTCAGAAAGAGGCTGGGGGCTGAGCCAGCAGCAGGCTCCATGCCCAGCCCACCACTGAAGATGCACCCGCCCCTGGCCAGGTGCCCGGGACGCACCCTATCGTTGACATCTGTGACATCCTAGGGATGCCTCTGAGTCAGAGGACGACTTTGCCCCAGAGGCCTGGCTGCTCCTGAGGCCCATGGGAGCAGGTGGGGAGCCCAGGGCTGTGCAGCCTGCACCTCCTTTTGAGAGGACTTGCAGCCTTGGGGTGGGTAATGCTCTGTCCTGGAAGATGCCAGTGTCACTGGAGAAGCTCAAGAACCTGTAGGTTCTGTAGGCCCAAGAGCTGCTGTGCATCAGGTGTGATGACGGTGGCACTGGAGATGCTCGGTGGTTAAAATCTTGCCTCGCAAGCAAAAGGACATGAGTTCGAATTCGCAAACCCCATGTAAAAATAGTGGTGGCTTGTAATTCCAGCCCTGGAAGGTGGAGCCTAGGAAACCCTAGAGCAGAGCAAGGAGGAGGTAGAGCAATCCAGGAGGATTCTTGATGTCATTCTTGGGCGTCCACAGGGACACACACTCAAGTGCCCTCTTGTACTCATGCCCCCCCACATGCAAACACACACATACACAGAAGCATGCACACGCGCTCAAGTTTGAAGACAATCATGAGGCCCAAGGGGAAAGCACCAGAACCCCGAGAGTCCTGGGAGGCTCAGAGCGGGGACACGTCAGCTGCTAGGTGCAGCTGGGAGCAGAGGCTGGAAACACTCTGGGCCACGGGCAAGTCAGAGCTGCTGGGCTCCTTGCCTGGCCACAGACCCCAAGCACACTGTGTGGGGGCTGCCACGCCCGCGGCTCGAGCACCCAGGACTTGTTCTTCCACGGGTGTGGGCAGAGCCAGAGGTTCTGTGATGGCCCTGGGAGGCCCGGTCCCCATGTGGTGCTGTCTGGAGATGCTGGTGCTTCTCCGTCTGGCTCTTAGCTGTCTCCCTCCAGCCCCCCTATGTCTGACCATCTTCTGGGTCTCCTAATGACACTCCCATGAGGAATCCTGCCGTCAGGTGACAGGTTGAGGCTCTCTGTTTCAGCGTGACCAAATTCCATCGACAACCGCCCTGTTCCCAAGAAGATCACATGCACAAGCACAGGACACCAAAATGAGGCCATCTCTGGGGAATCCAGGCCAACTCCCAACACTAGGGGACCCGTCCTCCCTTCTCTCGGAGCCTTGCGTCTACCTTGTGGAACGTTCTACCGCCTCTTCCAGGCACTGCCAATGCCTGCTGCTACATAAAAACCGTGTGTGTGTGTGTGTGTGTGTGTGTGTGTGTGTGTGTGTGTGTGTGTGTGTGTTCTGGCTCTAGTCATGCCTCGCATATCACAGCGTCATGGCCTAGGTGTGAGCTGCTCTCTCTCAAGGAAGATGGTCCCTCCAGGTGTCCCTGTTCAGCCTCAGAGTCCGCTCTGTCCCCATAAGGTCCCTTTGTGGAAGGACCCATTGCCCTAGTTGAGGGTGTACTCCCGCTGCTGCTTTGGCTGTGGGCTGCAAGCGCCTTTCTATAAAGTTCATTTTATGAATTTGAGGAAGAGAGAGGAGAGCGAGAAAAGAGAGAGAAAAGGAGTATGTTGCTATGGTACATATGGAGGTCAGAGGACTGCTTCCGGAAGCTAGTTCTCTCTCCTGGGTTCCTGGAGATTAAACTGGCCGTCACGCTTGCGAGCAGCTGCCTGACCCCCGAGCCGTCCCCCTGGCCCCACACTCTTATTTGCACACCAGGCGTTAGACCCAAGGCACTGATCTTGCTTCACCTTCTCTCACCTATGCAAAAACCCCATGACCAAGGAAAATTACATCCCGAGGTTCATTCAGGGACGTGACTGGATTTAAGGGACAACTACCTGGGCCTCATCTTGCTCTTCTGCATACTTTGTAGCCAGAATCTGATTGTACACTTTTTTTATAAACCAATCTTTTTAAAAATCTTTATTTGTGTGTATGTGTGTGTGGTGTGTGTGTGTGTGTATCTCAGAGGGCACTGTGTGTCCCTGAGGAGGACCAAGGGTGACTTTGGGAATCATCCTGCAGTGCTTCTACCTCCTTTTTGCTTCGCTCTGGGATTTCCCAGGCTCTGTCCACCAGGACCGGAAGTGAGGGTCACTCTTTGGGGCATGGTCCCCACCCCTGAGCCATCCTCCAGCCTCCAGTTCTACACCTTGAACAGACAAGCCACTTGGAGAGGAGAGAGAGGTGGTGTCCGAGCCAGTGTGTATGTGGATAAGGCCCCAATGCTGGGAACTCAGAGCTACCCTCGAGATGGGCCTGCCCCTCCCCTGGCCCCCTGAGCCGGCCCCTCCTGACCCCCTGAGTCAGTTTAGCTGGAATTCTGCACAGGGCGAGGCTCTGTCATGTGACCCCAGCTCCGTGCTGAGCTGTATGAGCACATCTTGCACAAGGCCTACCAGAGGGAAGGCGCATGCTGGGCCGCTGCTGGCATCAGCAGGCTGCGAGCCAATGCTGGGATCAGCAAGTGTGCGTGTGCAGGTACAGACAGAGAACACGTCGGCACCCCGGGGAGGGGAGGCAAACCCTGCAGGGGCCACACCAGACATAACCCTGCACGGTCCTGTCACGCACTAGCCACCTCCTCCTCCTCTCCCTCCTCCTGTCCTTGCTCTGTGGGGCACTGCCCCTACCACTGCTCTAGACGCCACGGAATGAACCTCACCACGGAGCAAGCTCCCCCTCCCACCAGGGAAGACTCGGGGCGTCCTCAGGGCGGCTGAGATGTAGGCGTGAGCCTCTGGGGTATCTGCCTCAGTCGGGGGGGGGGGCGACCATGTCAGGTACTCACCCCCCGCCAGCCGCCCTGGAGACAGCTGAGTAATGGCCCCAAACATAGCCATGTTCTCATCCCAGAACGTGCAAATAAGGTGTCTTACCTGTTACCCGGCCATGTAAAATTCCTGAGAGGGAGGTGGCCGGATGCTACACAGGTCCCCACACGAGGGAGGTGGGAAGGTCTAAGTCAGGAGAGACGGGAAGAAGCTAGAACCCCTTCTCTCCATGCCTCTGGGGCCCAGTTCTGGCAGCAAGTGACTGGATGTGTCTGGAAATTCTCCGGGCGCAGGGCACACACTGGCAGGCAGCAGAGCAGCTCTGGGTCAGCACGCGAGTGGTTGTCAAACTGTGGCGCAGGGCAGAGCCCGTAACAGGTGCACTGCCCTTGTCTTCCCCTGCGTGGTCCTCGCATTTGAAGTCTCAGTGCCCAGCATCCGCCGTGGCCAGCCGCAGCCCAGGGGCACACGGAGGGCTCCTCTCCCCGGGGCTGGGGCTGCGGAGGCTTCGACATAAAGGCGCAGGCCAACTGTGGAACTGTGGTGCTGCCAAGTCACCGGCATTCAGCCAGGTGGCACCAGAATGCACGGGCAGCTCAGGTGCGGTGCCCCTGCCGGTCCTGGGTGTGGAGGGGCTGAGAAGCCCCCCGCCTCCAAGCCCCGCCCCAGTGAGTCCTGCAGAAAGCCCAAGCTGCCGCTCCAACAAAACACCAGCCAGTCTCCAGGACTGGAGGGAGCACAGGATGGGGGGCCTGGGCCACACACCCCATCCTGAAGGGATTTTTAGGGCAGCAGTAACCACTCCGGGAGGCTGGGGTCACTGGAGATTAAAAAAGAAGTTGTAAGGGAAAAGAAATTGTCACATCAACACAGTGCCAGGAAAATATTTATTTGTGGGTCATTACAGACATCAATGGACCAGCACAACACACGTGGCTACACAGTGCTGGGTATTCTTGTCTACAGGACACAGACAGGAAACGGTAGGTAGACAGGGCTGGGCGACCCCAGGCTACACACACCCAGGGGTCCACCGTCTGCAGCAGCTCTTGAGACCATCCGAGCTCTGTTCTGAAAGCCACGAGTCTCCAGACTTTGCTCACTCTGGGAAGGATGCGCAGGGCTGGGTGGGCCCTGCAGAGGCACAGGGGCAGGGTCCGTGGGCCCCGAGTAGCGCCGCGCTTTCCAGTTGGTCCGGACTTGCAACCCCATGGGTGAAATCCCGAATAAAGTCTGCACTGGGCACTGGGGAGCTACAGAGCAAAAGGTTCCACGTCACACGCCTCAGATACAGAATCCACTCCCATTTCCAGAAATAGTGACGTCTTACTTCCCGCCATCCAGGAAACAGTTTGGATAGGCTGGGATCCATCAGCCTGAGCGCCAAGAGGGGGCTTGCTTCCGCCCCGCTCGCACACGCTGCTCCTGCTGTGAGGGGCCAGGGCCAGGTGCACCTCCCCCTGCCTTCACGAGGACCTCCCGCTGCGTGGCGCAGGCAGTGGGACCCCGCCACAGTCTCACCCCAAAGCCTTCTGGGGGCTTCCAGGCACAGGCTCTCCTCTCCGTTCCCACCCACCCAGGAAGACCTCTCCCACCCCAAACGGATGTCCTGTTGCAGAAAGATTAGGAACTGCCCTGCAGGAGCTGGGGGGGAAGGGGGCAGAGCTCACCACCATGGTCCTGAAGTGGAAGTCCCCCCAGACCAGCCCCACAGGGGAGCGATGGGAGCGAGAAGATCCTGCTTAGACACAATCCTGGGCTCAGACAGTGGGGCGCCTCTACAACATGTTACCCCGCCAGAACTTCAGAAACAAACTCTAGGAGTGACCTTCCCGTTTTGGAGACAGTCTTGTTACCGTCTCCTTTGACCCCGGGGCTGCCTGACATGGTCTCTAGAATAACTGTGTGCGCCATCGTGCCTGACAAGCATTCCCGATCAATACAAAAATGTAAAATAGTGTTACATCTAAAGCTGCTCATTAAATTCTGGCTTATCAGCAAATAAACACACTGAGTTGTAGTGAAGGCAGAATGCAGAGTAAAAGACATTACTTTTAATTAGTCTTTGCACATTCAGGACATAAAATGTCTGCACCAAGAATAAACCACAGAGTCGACAGAGAGACACGCACGTGACGAAACACCCCCAGATTTAGCAGCTGTGGGCCCGACTGTGCAGCCCTGGCAGGAACGGGGACACACTGCGCCTCCTACTAACTGTGAGGTGCCGCCAAGTCTGGCTCCTGTCTAACACTACAACCCCAAACAAATCCCTCGAAAAGCTGCTGCTACCCTGGTCTCGCTGCGACCCCTGCTGGTGGAGACCGGAAGTGTGCGGAAGAGGCAGAAACAAGCATTCTCTGGAGTACCCTCGCTCCTGGCTCCTGCAGGCCCCTGACAGCCACCGTTCGCACTCGTGACCTTCTGCCTCGGCCCTGGGAGTTCACCGAGGTCTTCTGGGGCCAAAGTCAAGCCTTCCCTATCTCACATTGCAGCCCCCTGAATAACCTCCCCAGGGTCACTCTCTCTGAACGCCCGCTGGGTGGACTCCACGGTCTGCATCCTTCTGACACAGTCCCTGGGCAAAGACCCCTGTGGGATGATGGGAAGGGAAACCCCACCAGCAACAGCGGGAAAGGGGGCACTCAGCAGTCACTCCCTGAGGCAAACAGTGGAACTCGGGCTGCCAGCACTTAGAAACAGCCACCGCCAAAGCTCCTGTCTGCTGCTCAGCCCAGACATCCTGCCCTGAGGGGTCACTGACAGCAGCCGGCAGAAGTGGACCCCAACATCCAAGCCCGAGTGCACATTCCAACCTATGAGCATAAACACGGATGGCAGGGCCGGAGAGACAAGAGCGTAAGGCTGGGACACTTGGATTCCTTCGGCCCCCAACAGAAGACAGACCGGGAGGGGGCACCGGAACCAGGAGCTGCCCGGGAGTATGACCGAGGACCACACACCCTAGATGTGTCAGCCCACGGGAGTCAATCCACGGGAGTCCTGCCTTCACACACAACACTTGTCAACACAGTGAAGCCAAGCCTGGCTCCACCCATGATGAAATCAAGCAACACTTTAAAAACTGATTCGCACGAGTTCAAGAACAGGACATGAAATAAAGGTCATTTCACAATCACCAACACATACTGCAAGAAAGAGGCGCATGATTACCTTGGAAGAACCAAGCGATGATTTAAAATTGCTTTGAAAGAATCATGTCTCGTAATTCCTTCTTATGGTCTCCAGGAGAAGAGGGTTACAGAGCTGGACTGAGACACTGGTAACGGGCTGTCCCCTCGTAAACAGCAAGCAACACGGGGCTAACGCAGCCTCCTCTCAGAGAGCTTTATTATGTGTGCTACTAAACTATAGAACATGAAAGCAAAGGCGGCTTCGGACTGGACCACGCTTCCACCGCGATCACTTCCAAAGCCTAAGTCGCCTGCCTAGATGGGAAACGGAGCCTCTGACCCCAGGGCCTTAGTCTGGAGACCTGCGCACACGACAGTGACCAACAGGGCCCTCCCTCCAGCGGGCCGACCCGGGCTCTGAGCTGCAGACTCTGCACGCAGGAAACGGAACTCTCTTTGCCGCAGTGCCGGGGTGGACCCCAGACGCATGCCTGGTGAGGCTTCTGCTGCGCGCGCAGCTGAGGCCCGGGCAGCAGTACTGCTGCACAGTCCCAGCTGCTTAGTCATGTGACCTCGGAAGTGCCACAGCCTCTGCTCAGTCTCCCCTGGGCTCTGCAAGATGGGGCCCACAGGGAGTGCTTGGGGAGGCACGCCCACCATGCTGTAACGACTCAGGAAGGGAGCCCACCTACATCCCGGGTTGCCCTGGACAACGGTGAAGGAGCTAAGCACCCCCCCACAGGCCTGTGCGCTCAGAGGGTGGTCCTTAAAGCCCCCTGCACACTGAACCTCCAAATCCAGCAGTGCTCTGCCAGGGAGACCCCTCAACATCTCCCTGCAGACACAGGCAGGCTCCCCCTGCCCTACGCTTGCTCTCGACACGTGCATGTGTGTGTGCGTGTGTGCAGTGTGCGCATGTGTGCAGTGTGCATGTGTGTGGAGGTCAGAGGTCGGCGCTGGATCTCTTCCTCTCCTGCACCGTACCTTCTGTTTGAGGCAGGGTCTCTCACTGAACGTCAAGCTCACCAACTCAGTTAAGGTGGCTGACCAGTAACCCCGAGGTTACAGGCGGGTGCCACCATAGCGGCGGGCACAGACCAGGTCCTCGATGCTTGTCAGGCGACCGCTCTGCCGGCTCAGCAGTGCCCTCAGCCCGCTCAACACTTCCAGAGGAACAAAGAAAAGGAGGAAACCTGCCTCTGGCCGGCGAGAGAACGTTCCTGAACTCCGCCTGGCAGCGATGACGTCTGCATGAAGGCCCTAGAACAGCTCAGGCCCTGGAAAGTGCGGCTGCCTCTCTGCGTGACCTTCATCTGACTGCTCGGCAGCTTCGGGGCTCAGAGGCCTGCCTGCGCAGCTGCGGGGGTGCGGGTCAGCGGTTAAGCCACACGGGATGGGTGGGCTGGGAGATGGATTGGTGCCGAGTTCTGCGTGGACCAGCATCCCGTGGCTCTGGGGTGTGTAAAGGGTTAGGAAAGGGTTCTACAGGCCTCCAGAAGACGCTGGAGCTGGAGAAGAGGGAGCCCCACCAGGGAGCCTGGAGCCAGCACCCTGAACCTGGCATCCCGAGGGACTCGGTGTGGCTGTGGCTGAACAAGAGAGGCTAACCTTGACCCTCCCCAAAGTCTTCTCGGGTGCAGGGGCCGGGTTCAGATCAAGGGGAGCTAACGAGAGGAGTCCCACTTGCAGCTGCAGCGGGACCTCAGATTGTGCAGAGGGGGTCAAGAACCTCATCCTCCGGCAGCAGGCAGCTGGACTTGACACGGACCACCAGGAGTCTGAGCCTGCTGCTGACCCCACGCCTACAATAAGCTGCCCCAGGGCAAAACATGCCAGCGGAGGGCAGCAGGCACAGCCCAGGTGCAGGACTGGGTGAGTGCCCCCAGGACCCCAGCGCTCCCCAAGCCGGCCTGGGCCCAGCAACCTTCAGTTGTTCTCACGTCACAGGAGGTCCTACCAATACCCGGAAGGCTTGCACACCTCTGGACTCTGCTGGGCCCGAGAAAGGTTCCCCGTAGCAGCAACTGCACCCGTGTGCACGCCAGAGCATGAAGGCATGAAAACTCCCCTCCAGTTAACAGCTTGATCTGACAGCCCTGGAGACCCAAAGAGCAGCAAAGTAAGACACAGACGTTCTGATGCAGGAACGGAGGGGAAAGGCCAGAACGACAACAGAGACACTCGGAACACTCCCTCCAGACGCCAGTTAAGCCTCAGCAGGGTCTCAAAGACACGGCAGTCATGGCAGGCCGGGCCCACGTGGGAGAGGGGATCTTGGGCAGTGGTGGCTGGGGGCCCAATAGGAAGGTCCACCGGCAGCAGGCTCCCCTCTCCCGCCTACCTGCCACACACCCACATAAGACACCCAGGGGGTGGGAGGGGGGCAGTCGCTGGCCCAGAGCCTTGGAGAAGGGAAGGGGCTTCCAATCAGACCTTGGTGCGACGGCTTTGTTGTTTTTCTAGAAGCACAATGGCATGCTCTCAGGAACGAGACCTCTGACCCCCCACACCCACGAAGGACCAAGCCGTCAAGTTTCCGTCCCGGCTCTGGGGCAGACGTTAAGGTTTTTCACAGGGAAAACGGAGACAGCAACGCAGTGTCGGGGCGGCACGCGCGGCCCTCACAGCACCGTGGCCTGCACGACGATCTCTGGGTCTTCGATGTCCTTCTTGCTCTGCACCATCCTCAGCTCCAGCTGGGCCGGGCTGGGCTTCTGTCCGTCCCCGGCCTGGGCTGCAGAACACACTGGGTGTTAGAGAGCAGGTGTGCGCGCGCGTGTGCATGCGTGTATGTGCGCATGTATGTGTGCGCATGCGTGTGCGCGTGCGTGTGTGCGTGTAACGTGAGGCACCTTTCCTCCTCGCCTGGCAGTTGTCCGAGCCCATAGAGATCCCACCGGGCCCACACCGTCACCTGCTGCCCACAGGGCTATGACAGCCGGGGGCGGACGCTGGCAGGGAGCCCCACCCCGAGGCCCGAGGGAACAGCCTGCGTGAGCTGGTACCTTTGGCACAGCGGATGGTTCTCTGCAGCACGTGGTGCATGGCGGACACGGTCTTCTCGCAGGCCACCTACGTGGAGGAGAGATGGGGCTGCACAGGAGGCCTGGGGCACCAGGCAGGACGCCGGCTCCACCATCACCCCACTGGACGTGGCTGGTCACCCCCTCGGGAGAGGGGGGCGCCTGCTGAAGAGCCCCACAGAGATGCTTTCTGCTCTAGCTTGGACCGGGTGTCCCCCAGAACCTCCAGCTTTGGGGTGCTAATGAGAGGTGCAATCTTCAGAAAGTAGGGCACGATGCACGGTCCTTAGGTCCTTGGGGGGGAGTCCTCAGAGGGAAGAATAGGATGTGACTCCCCCACTTCGCTTCCTACTCCCGCTATGACACACCGCCTGCCACGGGTCGTAGGCAACACAGGCCACCCCGTCATGGACTAGGAAGCCTGAGCAGTAAACTCCCCTCTTACACGCTGCCTCTCTGGAATTTTTTGACAGTAGCGGAAGAAGAGCCCAGTGGAGGGTGGATGGGAAATTAACCATCTCCCTCTGGACAAAGGGACACAGAGCCCAGGGCTGGGGCAGTCTGCACAGACCAGGTCCCTCCCTCTCTCCTGCCTCCCTCCCTCTCTTCCTGCCTCCCTCCCTCTCTCCTGCCTCCCTCCCTCCCTTTCTTCCTGCCTCCCTCCCTCCCTCTCTTCCTGCCTCCCTCCCTCCCTCTCTTCCTGCCTCCCTCCCTCCCTCTCTTCCTGCCTCCCTCCCTCCCTCTCCCTTCCTTCCTATTGTTTGACAGCCAGGCAAGTGCTCCCACAGAGTCCTTCCTCCGACTGCTCTCCACATGACTGGAGGGGGACGCGCTGCCGACCCGCTGTGGGCATCAGAAGAAACCACCTGATTCGGGTCTCGATGTGCTTTTGCGCACGGCAGGCAGGAGGCGGTCAAGGAGCCGGGGACACAGCTAGAGGAAGGTGCCGCCCTACCAAGTCCTTCGTCAGCTGCCCGCTTCCTAGGACAGACCCCACCCACAGCCAGGCACAAAGCCAGTCCCAGCCGGTCCACTGTGCCCAGGAGCACCTGGCCAAAGGGTCCCATCCCCCACAAGAGCGTGAAGCGGGTGGCACAGACGTACAGACAACCCACAAAGACAGGTCTCCATGCCAGGGCTAATGGGGCAGTGAAGCGCCCCCCGCCCTGCGTCCTCAGTCCCTCCTCAGCCTTTGGTTCCTACAGTGGCTTCAAGTTCTTGGTCCAAGGAACAGAGCGGGAACAAACGTGGGCTGTCAGGTCACCCTTGGAGAGGGTCCGTGGTCACCAAAGTGGTCCCTGCAGGGCCGCACTGGACCTCTTCAGGATGACCCCAACGTGGGAGCTGAGCCCCTTCCCCCGCAGTGCCGGGGACCAAGCGCAGAGCCATGGTAGACACGTACTATCCTGCTAGGCTACACGAGCCCTTGCGGGTCCTAAACACTCATCCCACCTCCCAAATGAAGGGAGAGTGGGCAACAGGACTGACAGGGTGGGTTCCTGCGCCATGCCAGCCCCCCAGGCTGGCGCGCAAGCCCAGCCCCCTCCCCAACTTTTCCTCCTCCTTGTTCTTTGGACCATGGTGACTGGCTCCCCATCAAGTGGGGGGGGTCCTGTGCACAGCTGTGATGATGAGGTAACAGAACTGAAGATTCAGCTCTGGGCACGGTTGTGAGGAATTGGTGATCGAGTTAAACCCTGAGAAGCCTACAGGGGGCTGTCTGACTGACAGGGAAGACCCCCCTGCTCATCATGGTGGGACTTTGCCCTGGGCAGGGGGCAAGATGAGGGAGGGAGTTGGCAATCTTCACCACCCTTGGACAGACATGCTGTCTGGCAGGTGAGGACCGTCTCTCTCTCTCTACAACAGATACGGCGTGTCCAGTTCCCTCGGCCCTGGCGTTCGTATGAGTCCTCCTGTCCAGCTGCACTATGAGTCGTGGCTGGACAGCCGTAGGAAGAACAACACTGCTTCTCTCTCCGTCCCTCTGTCCCTGCCAGGCCGTGTTAGGAATGTGTCAGCAACGTGCAGAGAGCTGCACCAAAGCTGACCTTCAGACTGTCCGGGTGCTTGTGGGTCCAGGCCAGAAGCATGGCGGCGAACAGGTCCCCAGTGCCCACGAAGACAGCGTCCACCTTGCGCATCTCCATCCGGATGCGTTCTGTCACCATGGAGCCGTCGGGCCTCCCTGGAGGGAGAGGGGGACCTGAGATTTCTTGGTTAGACGGGGGTCACCCTGCAGCAGGAAGTTGGCCCAGCTGGTGCCCACTCCTTCCACAGTGCAGGGTCAGCGCTGCCCATCCTTGGGTGGTGACACAGCACGGGCCTCAGTGTGTGGGATCCCCCCATTCCTGCCCCAAGTGGATGGGAACGCTGGATCCTAGACGCCGAAACCAGTGTGGCCTCTAGAGGCCCGGCGAGGCTGGGCCGGGAACTGCGGGGTACGCTGTGAGTGCACCCACCACGCGCCGGTGCACGCTTGCGCGACCAGAACGGAGAAGCCACCCTCAGGAATGCTCGCTGCCTGCGCGTGTGGACGGGGCGCCGTCAGTGACCCGGCTCTCTGAGTCACCCTGATGCTGCTCAGGCGCTGCTGCTACTACCAACCCCCATACTCCAGCAGAACCTGGATGCTGCATCCCGGATGCTCCCAGGCCACAGAAACCACGGCTGGCCGCTGGCGCAGATCGTGCAGCTCAGGGCCGCTCACCAGACCCCTGAGCCTTCAAATGCAGACACCATCCCGGTACCCTGCACGATCTGGGCATCGGAGCCCCCAGTGAACAGGACCCGTGAACCTGCCCCTGCCTCTGGTCTGACACCCCCCAGCCTGGTCCACAGGCCTGCGCTGACCCTGCCCGACCCTTCTCAGCAGCCCGAGGCTCCGGGGACGGCGGCTGCCGCACGGGGGTCAGGAGCACAGGAGGTAGCGGGTGAGACTCACGGATTCTCTGGCTGCCTAGGGCGATCAGGTAGTCACTGCCCCGGGAGGAAGGCAGGTCGGAGCTGGTGATGACCACTGTGTCGGGACCCATGCAGTGCAGCACATCCATCACCTGCGGCAGCGCGGGGCACACGTTAGTCCAGCGGCACGCCGCACGCCCAGTCAGCGGCAGCCCTCCCAGCCGTGACGTCCCCAGAAAGGACAGGTCCTGCTCGGTCACCATCCTCCCACACTCAGGGCAGTCGCCAGGCGTGACCAGCCAGAGGCCCAGGTGAGACGGGCTGGGAACTGGAATGTCGCAGCATGTGCCACACAGAATGCCCGGGCCCACCACTTCCTGCGGGCTGCTGAGAGGGTGGAAGCGCGAGGAGCCCAGGATTCCAGGCCGCCCTGCACTCAAGCACGCTGTGTTCTGCTGCCCAGGGCCAGAGGGTCACGTGCGCGGCGTGAGGAAGTGCGACTCTCCAGGCTGGCTTTTCTTGACTTGTTCCCTTTTATGCGTGTGTGGTGGGGTGCGTGTGTGGATGGTGTGCGTGTGTGGACGGGGTGCGTGTGTGGACGGGGTGCGTGTGTGGACGGGGTGCGTGTGTGCATGGGGTGCGTGTGTGGACGGGGTGCGTGTGTGGACGGGGTGCGTGTGTGGACGGGGTGCGTGTGTGGATGGGGTGCGTGTGTGGATGGGGTGCGTGTGTGCATGGGGTGCGTGTGTGGACGGGGTGCGTGTGTGCATGGGGTGCGTGTGGTGGTTGTGCCTGTGTGGAGAGGGTATTTACAGCAGTGCTTTGGCTGTGCGCCTGCGGAGGCCCAAGGGGGACACTGGGAACCATCCTCCATCCTCCATCCTCCATCCTCCTTTCACCTTTCTGCTCTGAACCTGAGTCTAGTCAAACCTGAAGCAAGCCAGCTCCGCCTTTGAGGGCTAGAATCACGGGGGCTTCACACCCGGCTGTATCTCAAGATCTGGCTCAGTCCTTCTGCTTGAACCACTGAGCCACCTCCCCAGGACCCAGGCCGGGTTTTCATAACCCTCGGGGTCGGCTACTCTGCGCCACCATTTCTCCGAGCAGGGACCACATACAGCCCTATATACCACAGACACACCCCACGCCACAGCTCTACTAGCCTGAGGCCACTGAGGGCAGCTGAGGAAGCAGACTGGCCAGCCGGCGGTGGGGCATGTTAAGACGCCAGCGTCGAGGACACGCTGCTCAGGGACCCAGGAGTTGGCAGCCAGCGCAGGCATGCGGGGCGCAGAACAACGTGTACGGACAGCATAGTAGGAGCCCCATAGAGGAGACTGCGCCCAGAGTTCACAAGGCGCCCAGCACACAGAAGGTGCTCAATACACGTAGTGACAAGGTAGGGCGACATCCTGGCCTGCGGCTTCGCAGCACGTGGCCTGCAGAGACGCTGCGGCCACAGCGCCAAGGGCGACCCCACATCTCAGAAGGACACAGGGAGAGCACAACAGCCTGGGCCATGAGCTAGCACACGAGGGCGCAGCCCAGGCTGGACCGGCGGCCTGGGAGCGAGCTGCCCTGCCCACTCCTGGACGTGGGCCTCTCGCCCCAGAACCGCAAGACACAGAGCGTACGTGGCGCTCTGGCGGTAGCCGCAGGCCACACACGGCACTGCTGTTCTGAGTGAAGCAGACAAGGGTCAGCCCAGATACTGGCGTGTGACTGACCAGTGGTCAGCTAGCAACAGGGGCTGGAAGCCCGTCAGAGCCCAGCACCTCCTGGGCTCCCAGTGCCCACCCTGCAGATGGACGGCCGTCCTCTCCCTTGTGACTTGATGGCTCAGTCTCCTTACCTCGAGCGCGTCTTCCTGGCTGTGGATTTTTCTTCCACTCAGCAACCTGGAACGCAGATGGGAGGAGGAGACACAGAATGAGAATCTTTAAATCACAGTGCCCGGGCACCTGCCCCGCAGCCTTGTGCCCAGTGCCCGTGAGGACTGGAGACCATGTGGACATACGGGGTGGGAATGGGGCAGCTCGAGAATGAATGTGGTTTTAAAATCAAACTCTGAGACATGCTGCGGTTCCAAAACATCGTGAACATTGGCCCAGGAGGTGGTGATGCACGGCACCCACGACTTCCCGGTGACCCGTGCCGCGGCCCGTTGCGCCAGGGCGTGACGAGGTGCGTGAATTCAGAGGCTCGCGGCAACACCCACACTTTCCTGTTACCTGCCAACTGTGCAGAGCCCCCACGGTAAGCCAGCTGGGCTAGACCCAGACCAGGGACCACCATTCTCAGGGCTCCCTCCGTGGCTGTGTGCAAGACCTCAGGAGACCCGCCCAGGGGGCACCGTGCTTCATGCCCTGCAGCCTGGGTAGCCAACAGGCTGCTTAACATGTGGTCGTTCCTGATGCCACACTCCGAACTGCAGAGGGGTCTGTGGCTAGTCCGTCTGTGAACTTCCAGTCACATGTGGCCTCAGCCGGCCAGGGCACCTTGGTCTCAGGGAAACATCCCTGCTGATCCCTAGTCTGGATCGGAGAAGTGTCGCTACTGCCCTCTAGAGGCTAGGGCCGGAGTTGCAGCTGCCCCCAGTCTGGTGGGCAGGGGTCAAGTGGCCCCCAGGGTCAGTTTGGCTGCTGCAGGCCAGGCTCACTGAAGCCACCTGGGGCCCGAGTGGACAGCGGCCAAGGAGAGGCGCAGGTCTTCGATGGGGCTCCCTGGGAGAGACGTCTGGTCCCCCTGGCTGGCCAGCTACTCACTCGGCCTCAAACTGGTTGGGAGTGATGATGTCTGCGACGGCACCACTTTCTCTCTGTACACGGGAAGGAGGTCCTCGGGCACGTACTGCGGGCGCAGGAGACAGGGAGGGGTCACTGGCGCAGAAGGAGCCCAGGCGTGTGCCCGACCCAAGTCCTGCGGAGTGACTAGTCATGGCCGCTGCGCAAAGCTGAAACCTGAAAGGACCCCCCCCACCTCGAGGAGCTGGGGACAGAGGACAGAGCAGGGCCTCGCCAAGCACCCTCAGGGTGAGAGGTGTCTTGTGGCAGAAGGAGGGGGCACTCGCCGTTCCAGCCTGATGCACCAGAACCCAGAAGAGGGAGTGAAGCGAGGAAACAGGGAACCTCGGGCACTGAGGCCGGGGCCGCCTGGCGCTGGGAGTCCGACTCTTTGGACGAGTGTTCCGGCAGCTGAGCTCCCCTTACAATCTCCCAGCAGGCTCAACAAAACCTTCTGTGCTATATGAAATTGCAGGACACTCAACCTCAGTGTCTGCACACGAAGGTTTGTAAGAGCACAGCTGCGTCTGCAGGGGCAAACAGCAGGGTTGACCCCTTATCCTCAACCTGACCAACACCCGGCTGCTTCCACGCCAGGGCTGCTCAGTCCCGGGGCTGCTCGGTCCCGGGGCTGCTCGGTCCCGGGGCTGCTCGGTCCCGGGGCTGCTCGGTCCCGGGGCTGCTCGGTCCTGCTGGCAGACTGGTGCGTGTGTGTGTGTGTGTGGCTGCTCAGTCCCGCAGGGGCCCTGCTGGCAGATGGGGGGAGGGATGGGGGGGCGCGTCGGAGCGCCTTGGTGTCGCATAGGGGACGGTTCTTACCATGGAGCCCTCGCCGTCCCACTTGTCACCCATCACTGGATCACACACTGCAGGGACAGAACACACGGTACGTGCTCAGCAACAGCTGCGGCCGAGCAGGGATGGACCTTGTGCTTTTTCCCAGGTGCCCACCTTGGTCTCGACCCCCGTTCTTCCCACCTCGGCTCCTACAGCTGAGGTTGCGCGGGCGCCACATGCCTGGCTGCGGGCGAACCTTCCCAGCTGCCAGCTGCTCTTCGCATCAGCAGAGCACGGGGCTTCCGGCTCGCCACGTCCTCACTTGCTACTTTCTGCTTTGCCTTCGCTTTCACATAGTTTATATAAAGCAGTAGCTCAATTTTTTTTTTTTTTAGCATTATGTACAAATCGAGGCATGGCAACCTCCTCACTCCCTGGCACCTTGTGGTTCATTTCTATGTGACTGTGATTGTTCACACCTTTGTCTAAAGAACACAACTGGCCAGCGGCCCTACCCTGGTTTGGCTGATGGCTAAACCAAGTCTCACGAGACCAGTCCAGGTTCTAGCACGTTCTTTTTGGGCTACAGTCCACCGTGGGGAAAAAACCAACATGCCACCACCAGGGAGGATGGGACCCACCTTGAATACCTGGGAGGTGGGCACCCAGGACAAGGCCTTGGTCTATGAGCCTGGTAAGACCCCCCCGCACTACCTGCCGCTAAGAAAAGACTGCTTGACAGTTGGAGAGACGGCTTAGGGGTTAGAGCCTTCGCCCGTCAAGCAAAGGATCTGAGTTCAGATCTCAGATCTCATGTAAAAAGACGGAGCCTGGGAGACCAGAGAGCAAAGCAGGAAGGGGGTAGAGCAATCCAGGATGATTCACAATACCACCCTTGGGCCTCCCAGGCACGCACACTCAATGTCCTCTGGTACACACACACACACACACACACACACACACACACACACACACACACACGCACACACACACACACACACAGCTCCATATGCAGATAGCCCACAATGCAGTGTGACCCCTCAACCCCTCACTAGCTGTGAGGGGTGAGCAGGAAGAGGAGGGGCTGGGAGACAGGAGGCTGAGCCGCCCCCTCCTGGGGGCACAGGTGTGTGGCAGCAGGAAGAGGGCCCCCTCCTGGGGGCACAGGTGTGTGGCGGCACAGCGCGGCGGCACTCACCGTACACGAGTCTGGAGTTCTGCTGCTTCAGCTCCCGCACGATGTCCACCACCGTGGCCAGGAAGGACTTGTCCCTCGTGTAACCTACGGGAAAGCTCTAGGTTAACGCCTCAAACCGCACAATGCCCACCAGCGGCCTCGGCCGCAGCACCACATCGCTCAAGCACGGGGCAAGGTGGGGAGGGTCACAGACCCCACTCTGCAGGAGAGACCAGGCGGCTCCCAGAAGATATGTGAGGGATCCCAGATGTTCAGCGAGGGAGTAACATTCCCATTTAATAAAACATGCTACTTTTAACTGGGTCTATAAAAATACATATATAAATCGAGTCTATAAAACATTGGTTTCTTCGACCCAGAACTTGACAGGCGAATTCTTACACCAGGCAGCATAAACCACCCAACCCCCCACCCCTCGCTGGCCCGTCAGGGTAGCCAGGCACACCGTGCCAGGACTCTAAGGCTCACGGGTCTGTGACGACAAGGGCATGCCAAGCCCTCGTTGAGGAGGCGGGGCCCAGACGCAAGGCCAGGAGGGCCCCGCGGGACCGTGCGCACCTTACCCGTGAGCACGTAGTCATACTTATTCACGCCGTTCAGCTTCAGGCCTTCATACAGCTCGTGGAGCTCCTGTGAATTCAGCACTTGGCCCTTCCAGTGGGCGTAACCTGTGGAGATCACACGGGCTGTGGGCATGGAGGCCACGGGCTTCCCTGGTGGTCATCTAAGCTGCATGTCACGCACCCTCCCTGAGAAGCTCGATGGTTCGCCCTGCCAAGGGCTGCACCGGTCTGGGTGCAGCGCCCCGCCACAGTGCCTCCAAGGGTCGCTGAGTGTCAGAGGCCCCTGGAGCAGTCTTGCTCCCACACTGTGGGGGATAGTTGGTGGTCTCCACCCTCCCATGGCTAACTCCCAGGGAACCAACCCAGAGCAGCAGGTGCTGTCCGTGGGACCAGGACATGGGCACGGACGCAGGCAAGAATACAGGCATGCATGCATGCAGGTAGGAAGGGAGGGACCCAGGCACGCATGCGAGAACGCTGGCAGGCAGGTCCCCGACACTATGCAGGAGAGACCAGGCAGCTCTCAGAAGACATGCAAGGGACCCCAGCTGTTTGGCAAGTGTCATAGTTAGGCACAGGTGTCAACTTGACAGTTGAGGGTTTGAGCTCTGGGCACATTTGTGAAAAATCTGTGGTTGCGTTAAGCCCAGAGCAAACCTGCAGATTGTCTAGCTGATGGGGAAGGCCTAGTCCATGGTGGGTGGGATTAGGCCTTAGAATAAAACACAGAGAGCTGGTTGAGAAAGTTGGCATCCTTGTGTATAAATGTCCCTCTCTCAGCCATTATGTGGAGATGGTGTGGCCAGTTCCCTCGGCCCTGGTGTTGGTGTGAGCTCTCCTGTCAAGATGGACTAAGAACTGTAACTGAACTATCGTTAAGAGAAAATAAACCCCTTGTACCCTTAAGCCATGTGATGGTTGATTTATCAGCAGCCATGCATGCAAACTGCTACAGCAAGGAGTAACATTTCCATTTAATAAAACATGCAGGTAGGGAGGGATGCAGGCACGCATGCAGGGACGCAGGCATGCATATATGCATGCAGGGAGGGATGCAGCACACAGATGCTCCACTTCTCTCATGCCAGCAGAAATGGCTCAGGGAACCCCCACCCCAGTTTGGTTTCTCAGTCTCTTCTGCCTTCAGCCACCAGAACAGTGCTGCGGGGTCACCACTGCCTGAACACCTGATGGACAGCGGCTCGTCCTGGACCCGTGGGCCATCCTTCCCACAAGCCTATGAAACTGCAGCCAAAACAAGCCGCACGTTGTCATGTCCTGTCCCAACCTGGGGAAGAACTTCAAGAAAGTGCCTTCTGGAAACGGGACATGGCGCACTTTGAAATAAATAATAAAGATATGATGCATATGGGAGCTGTCAGGCTTGCAGCCTGCTCTGTGGAAGAGGCAGTTGCTAAGGGCCTGAGTGGTTACTAGGGACCACTCCCCTCAGAGTCTTGCCTTTATCTTTGACAGACAAGTTCCTCTCTTTTTGAGATTGTGTGTGCCTCCTATCTCTGCCAGAGGAGTTCTTTCCTTTTTCGTGGATTGGGAGCTCTCCTATCTTTTCCCAGGCCTCCTTTCTGTTTTTTCCACAAAAACTACCTAGGATATCACCTCCCCCTAGGTTCCTGCTTCTGGAACTACAAATGTCAAGTAATTTGCCTTAAGTCTTTTGTTTCCTAAATACATACCAAGCCTGCTTTTAACTTTAAATTAAAATTCTAACTAGAAATTTTATGTCCAATCATACACAGTAAACAGGCTTGTTAGCCAAAATATATACACTAATTGTAAAGAAATTAGAGAATAATTTCAAGAGTCCTAAACATAGATAGAATTCCCTAAAAATATGACTCTTGTGAAATTATTTCAAAAATTCTACATATATGAGACTATACCATCTGTTCATTAAAATTAGTATACAACTATTTCTTATAAAACACATAGTTAATAGAAAATAATATGATTCCTAAAATTAACATACAACTATTTCTTATAGAGCATATGAGTTAATAAAAAGTATAAATAAATAAAATAAATTCTAATATAGTTCTTACCATTATAACCTAATATAGGCCAACTTATATGATAACAGCCAGAATCTAATATCCTCAAAAAGAAAAAAGTAATGTATAAATATACGCCCCCTCCAACAGCTTCACCTTTACCATTTACAAAAATATATATAGAACACAAATTAATAAGGAGCTCAATCTCAGTGTATTTTAACTAAACCTCAAATGAAGTCTTTGTTAAAAACAACAATACAGACTTAGACCCTGTGACTGCTTGGTGGGACATTACAAGAAACCGGAGGGCTGGGAAAAAACCTGTTAAGATGTGATAAGGATTTGTTTGTGTCTCACCCTTAAACAATGAGTTAAATTCTTAAAGAATGTTTATCCTAAAGGTGATTCCTGCTGATTAGAAAGATACCTGTCTGTCTGCAGGTGCAGCATTCTCCGCCCCAAAATTTTCTAGCATAAAAGCTGTTAGGATATTCCAATAAACTGGACTCAGATTCACCCAGCCCAGAGTTGTGTGTGTATCTGTTTCTCATTCGCTGAAGCCTTGCCCACCTTGTCCAGGGGAGCCCTGGATTCGAGGTTGCAGCGCTTGGACTGCAACAGTACGTGACACCCTAGCAAGAGACCAAGATGAGTGAGAAACAAGCCGGGTCTGTAGGAAGCCTGGCCTCTGTCCGCCTGGTGCCCAGGACTGCAGGAGGGTGACCCCATTTGTGCCAGGCAGGGGCCGTTCTTCACCTCCACAGAGCCCCCAGCCATGCGGTGCCTTCAGCACGCTGGAGCGCCCTCTGGCGCACCGACTCAGAACCACAGTGTGCAGACACGTGGTGCCGCGAGCACCGGCTCTGAACTAAGCTCAGCCTCGCGGGGCAGCATCAAAGGCGGCTTGGCTCTTTCAACATAAGGAGAGAAAGATCAAACAGCAGGAAGAGGGGGTTCTGGTTCACGGGTGGCCTCGTGCCTTCCACTGTCACAGAGGACACGGCCAGCAAATGACCCCTACAAACCTGTACCTTGTCACACCCGCCCGGAGAGCTCACCTCTGGGAACTGCGAAAACCCCTTCTGAGTCTGAGCGACCTGCCGGTGACCCGCGGCCACTCTGGGGGGGGGGAAGTCGCCTTTGTGCTCAGAACAATGTCAGGACTGGTGCTGTGAAACACTCCAAGAACCGAGTGGCTTTGTTCTGCAGAAGAGGAGGGAGGCTCCACCATCCCCCAGATACAGGCTGTGGGGAGCACACTCACCCTTGGAAGCGCCCTCAGCACTAAGCAGCAGTGTCATGTGACCCAGAACCAAAGCAGACACATGCGTGCCGCTCCTGGTGACATGATAGACACGTGTGCCTCTCCCCATGACAGGACGGACACATGCGTGCCTCTCCCCATGACAGGACGGACACACGCGTGCTGCTCCTGGTGACATGATAGACACGTGGGTATCTCCCCATGACATGATGGACACACGCGTGCTGCTCCTGGTGACATGATAGACACACGTGTGCCGCTCCCCATGACATGATAGACACATGTGTGCCTCTCCCCATGACAGGACGGACACACACGTGCCTCTCCCCGTGACATGATAGACACAAGCGTGCCTCTCCCCGTGACAGGATGGACACACGTGTGCCACTCCTGGTGACATGATAGACACGTGTGCCTCTCCCCATGACATGATAGACACGTGTGCCTCTCCCCATGACAGGACGGACACACGCGTGCCTCTCCCCATGACAGGACGGACACACGCGTGCCTCTCCCCGTGACAGGACGGACACACGCATGCTGCTCCTGGTGACATGATAGACACGTGTGTCTCTCCCCATGACATGATGGACACACGTGTGCTGCTCCTCGTGACATGATAGACACACGTGTGCCTCTCCCCATGACAGGACAGATATACGCGTGCGTGCCTCTCCCCATGACATCACAGATACACACGTGCCTCTCCTCATGACATCACAGACACACACGTGCCTCTCCCCATGACATGATAGATACACGTGTGCCACTCCCCACGACGCAGGCACTGAGGCTGGACCCACCTACACACCCACTGTTAAAGAGCACGGTCTTCTCATGCTTGAGGTCACCTTGAGGGACAAGGGAGAACATGCAGGTCATGGGCGTGCGCCCCGCCCATATCAGCCAGCCCTGGGCTAGCCCATAGGGGTGCTATGTCCGCAGGGGTGCTATGCCCACAAGGGTGCTAGCCCACAGGGGTGCTATGCCCACAGGGGTGCTATGCCCAAAAGGGTGCTAGCCCGCAGGGTGCTATGCCCACAGGGGTGCTATGCCCACAGGGATGCTATGCCCACAGGGGTGCTATGCCCACAGGGATGCTATGCCTGCAAGGGTGTTATACCCGCAGGGGTGCTATGCCTGCAAGGGTGTTATACCCACAGGGGTACTAGCCTGCAGGGGTGCTATGCCCACAGGGGTGCTATGCCCACAGGGATGCTATGCCCGCAGGGGTGCTATGCCCGCAGGGGTACTAGCCCGCAGGGGTGCTATGCCCACAGGGGTGCTATGCCCGCAGGGGTACTAGCCCGCAGGGGTGCTATGACAGGTCGCCTTCACAGAGGAGGGACCGCCCTGCAGGGACTCCCCTGCGGGTCCTGGGCCGCACAGCTCCAGAACTGGCTGAACTCCAAGCCCGGCAGCCCCTCTGCGGTAGCCGGGCCTGCGCAGCGGTGTGGGGCACGCGCTGCACACAGGGCCCTCCTGGGCTCCAATCCTCGGCCACACTGGGACCCAGCGTGACTGAGTGGACGTGCAAAGGGCCGGTGTTCTGGAAAGAAACGATGTACTGCGGGCTGGAGAGCCGCAGTGGGACGAGGGTGTCCTAGGGTGCTGTCATGGTTTGAAATGTGTCCCCCACAGTCTCATGTGTTTGGCAAGGTCATGGCACCTTGAGAGGTGGAGCCTCGCTGGAGGAAGGCAGTCACAAGGGGTGGGCCTTGAGGTGGATGAGTCCCACCCTACCTCCAGGAGAAGTCTGCCTTTGCTGCAAGCAGTCTGCAGCTCTCAGCTTCCAAGATGTCTGCGGTGACTTAGCCTCCTCCAGCTTTGGCCAGCCAGCCATGCCGCCTCTGCTTCGAGAGACTGTCCCTTCCCTCTGGAACCGTAAGCTGAATAAACCTCCCTTTCTCCCTTAAGTTGCTTGACTTTGGGTGTTCTCTCACAGCAGTAGTTAAGGTAACCTTTACAGGTGCCATGGTTTGAATGTGAGTTCCCCACAAGCCCGTGTGCCTGCGCTTAGCTGCTGTTAATGTAGGGCAGGCGAGGCAGCTAGGGGCGGAGCCTTGCTGGAGGAAGCACCACTGCTGGCATCTGCAGCTCACTCTCGGCCTCTGGGACGAAGCGGCCTAAGCCTCTGCTGCCTGCTGGTCTTCCCCAGTCCACTTCGCTGGGCTCCTCCCTGCCGGAACTGTAGCCCACAGGTTGCATGGGTGGGTCTCACAGCAGCTGAAACAGTAACTGGGACATGGGGTGCCTAGGGTGCCATCCGTGTGGGCGCCCCAAGGAGCTGAGGTGTCCAGGCACGTGGTCCCGCACATGCGCCGGCCGGCTGCCCTGGCGCCTGGGCGCGGAGAGGAATTCTGGCACATCCGGCCGGAGGGGGAAGTGGAGTGCAGGACTCCGCGGGGCACAGCCCACCCCCCTGACGGTCGCGCCGAGGTCTTACCTGTGTGGTTCGAGAACTGGACAGAGTTTACTGCGTCGATCTCAAACCCCAAAACCTGCAGGACAAAGAGAAGAGTGTGAGAATAAGGATCTGGGGCTCGGGGAACCCAGAGCAGAAACCCAGACAGCGGCTGGAACCCTAACTGGAAGAGGGGAGCAAACAAGATGGGCCGGCAGTGTGCACACGCTGGAGGGTCATGGGGGCAGCGCAAGCCCCTCCACGGACCTCCTGTGGTGATCTAGGGCTGAGGGGAGACGCCTGCCCAGTCTGCTGGGTCTCACCAGGGGTTCATGGTCCCGCCACAGTTTCTCTCTCTTGAGAGCGCCCCCGTCGGTCCAGACTCAGAGCAGGGGCACCATGACCTGCCATCCCACCACCTGAAGAACAACGCTCACGCCCCACCAGGTGGCACAACCCACCATAGCCCCCATGCTGCTGGCTCATGGAGTCCTGCCCGGGACCCTCTGGGGGTCACCCCAGCCGGAACTGGGCCTCCTGAGACGCTGGTGGGGGCATGTCACGCGGGAGGGGCCCCTGAGGAGCTGGTGGGCGCGTGTCACGCGGGAGGGGCTCCTGAGGAGCTGGTGGGGGCGTGTCACGCGGGAGGGGCTCCTGAGACGCTGGTGGGGGCGTGTCACGCGGGTGGGCTCCTGAGGGAAGCTGTTCATCCTCAGTGCACAAAGCGGCTCATAAACCAAAGGGGCCGTTTTGGACACCAAGACAGCTCAAGCTGTCACTGAGTTCAAAAGGTCTTTTTATAAACTTTATTTACTTAGGGGCTGGAGAGGTGGCTCAGGGGTTAGGCCTCTGCCTTGCAGGCGGAAGGTCCTAAGTTCGGATCCTAGACCCAACATATAGATGCCGGGTGGAAGCGGGGGCGGCCTGCGTTTCCCGTCCTGGTAGGGCGGAGCCTGTGAATCCCGTGCAGAGTAAACAAGGAGATGGAGGCGTCCTTGGTGGTTCCCAATTTACCCGTAGTTCTACACACTGTATGCACACACACACACACGTGTGTGTGCACACGCACAATTGAATAAAAAAAATTTAAAAATAAACTTTATTTATTTAGTGTGTGTGTGTGTGTGTCAGAGGGCACTGTGCTTCCCTGTGAAGGACCAAGAGTGACTTTGGGAAATCAACCTGGATTGCTTCACTTCCTTTTTGCATCGCTCTGGGATTTTCCAGGCTCCGCCCATCAGGGCCAGTTTTTACATGGAACCTGGGATCTGACTAAGGACCTTCTTCTGCTTGTGACACAGCATCTTAACCCCGAATCATCTCTCCAGTCCCCAAAGGGTCTTTTCATGGAATGCAGGTGTGGGTGGGAGCGGGCTTGGCTGGTACAGCGCGGCCAACCAGAGAATGAGTTCCACCCACACAGGCAGGCTCACAAGGAGCCCAGCATGTGGAGGTGGAGCCGGGCAGCTGCCTGCAGCGCACTGGCCAGCCTGACCCAGTCGGTGGATTCCAGGCCAGTGAGACACTCGAGTGAAATGGCGGCCCCTAAGGAAGGAGGCTGTTCCTCCGCATGCATCCGCACCCACGCGCAAACAAACCGCCCATGCACACACGCGAGAGTCCCTTCTGAGGAAAGGGAGGACGGGGCCTGTCTAGATGCCCGAGTGTCCCCAGAGCCGCCAGTGGGCACCGTGCAGGACTTGGACTGCGGCCTCCTCCCTGCAGTTTCTCCTGCCTCCCTCTCGCGTAACAGCTTCGACCACTCGAGATGAGCCACACGTGCCCGAGCGCTCTGAGCGCCTCAGCCACCAGAACACTGGACACTGGACACGAATCGGAGGCCACTCTGCAGCATCCACTGTGCCCTTCCACAGGGCGGCCGTTCTGGATGCCCAGGGACTGAGGAAAGGCCGCTCGTCCAGAGCCCGCTGCCCACAGCGCAGTTAAGCCGGAGAGACCTTCTGCCCCAAGGGCCACGCGAGACGGCAGCCCAGCCACAGACTCGGGCAGCCAGCCTGGCTCAGGCCTGTCAGCAGTGACCTCCCTTGGGCCACCCGTGACTCGCTCAGGCCTGTTAGTGGGTTCTAGCCCCGATCGGTCCTTCTGGCCTGGAGCCCAGACACACTTCTGGCCTTGACCTTGAGCCTCGCGAAGCCGCCCCGAGAAGATCTCAGTGGGCTGAGGGTTGGTTTCTCGGTCCGCTCAGGGCTCAGGTCTGCTCACAGGCTGTGGGTCCTACTGGCTCAGGCTGACTCCAGCCAGGACCAGGCCGGGAAGACCCTGTGTGCACTGGGAAGACCCTGTGTGCACCGCTGCGAACTGACCCCCCCCAAAGCTGACACCTTCACTCCCGGAGCACGGGCCTCAGATGCCTAACTGCCGCCGTGATCCCAAGGGACCGCCCCCCATACACATCACCTACTACTGCCCAGAATCTTCTAGAACGCTGCCCCTCAACAGCCACCTCTATCCGCCACCCTATTCCTTCTGGGGTGCTCTGCTTGCGGAAAGGTTCCTCCCTCGCTCCCCCCAACTCTCCAGTGTCCCGTCTCTCCTGAAGCAGAGTCCCCCTGTTCCAGACCCCCCCAGTCTAGTCTTGCCTGATGTTCACTTCACAGTCAAGCCCACCCAAAAGCTGCAACCCGAGAGCCGAAGCAAACGTGTCCGGCACCGGGCTCAGAGGAGCTAGGCCGGCAGCCAGGACTCTGTCCCCTGCTAACCTAGAGAGGACGAGACCACCAGGGGAGCAGCGTGAGGGGCTCATTCCACTCCGCTGCAGCCCAGGGGAGCAGAGCTGGGGCCCCCTGCCAGAACAAAGGCACGGAGTCCAATCCACAGGGGTAATGGACGGAAGCGGGACAGATCAGGAAACAGACCCTTCACAGTGCAGCTCCCCAAAACCTCAGGCCCTTCACATGGGACAGACAGGGAGACTCAGAGCAAGAGCAACAGACAGCGAGAGACGGATCCGGGGTGGTGCCGTGGGGGCGGTGCCCTGGGGCTGGCACCTGCCACCTGCTGCTTGGCGCCCTTCGCTCTGAGGAGGTACTGAGCTGTGAACACTTATGACGGTCTTCAAAGCTTGCTCAAAAATCCTAAGGCAGTGGCGCTCTGTGTCACTGAAATAAAAGGACAAAAAGCTGTCTCATTAAACCAAAACGCTGAAAAGAACGCTTTGCCTGTTTGCACAGAGCACTTGGACAGAGCTCGCAGTTATCGCCAAACCCCTTCCGGTTCCAAGGGACCGTGGCGAGCCAGGCTCGCAGGGTGGCGACGCGCATCAGGGAACCCGGCCAGGCCGTCCCTCCGCCTCCCCTATGCAGACGACCGACGTCCTGAGCTGGCACTCGCCTCCCAGGAGGCTGCTGCTTCCTCTCTCAAATGATGGACCCGAGCCACCCGCCGGCACCGCCCTTCCAAACACCACCTCCAAAACTGGCACATTAATAATCAGCGCCAGGGCTAGTGCCAACATTCCCAGAGTGCACCTACCAAACCACATGCACAAAACTCTGCCAGCCTTGGAGAGAAGACAAGGACGGCTGAGGAGTCCTCGGGCGCGGAGGAAGGGGTGTGTGGTCACGTGGTCTTGCTCCGCGGGTCTGACTCCCAGGACCACACCCATGTATGGCACTGGTGCCCACTCCTGACCAGGGTGGGTGGAACGGGGGGGGGGGAGGTGCCCACGCCCTCTAGCAGCAGCACTCTCCCCTGGGAGGCGCGACCCTTGCAGTCCTTGCTGTCCTGAGGGTTCCTTCCCTCAGGAAGGAACTGAATCTGTTTGTGTGCCCCCACATGGCCCTGAAGAATCTGGCTTGACCTCTCTCCTTCCTGTTTCTTATTCGCTTTTTGAGTCAGGGTCTTGCCACATAGCCCAGGCCACCCTGGAACTCACGGCCATCCTCCTGCCTCAGGTTCCCAGGCCAATGACAGGAGCGAGTTGAGTGATTCTGTCTCCTTCACTCTTACCCTCTGCCAGCCATTTGGACTAGTGCTGAGGGCTGGTGAGACGGCCTGGCAGGCAGCAGCGATGCCAGGCAGCCCCGCGACCTCAGTTGAGCCCTGGACCCACAAAGCAGAAGGATGTCGGGCAGTTGTCCTCTGACCTCCACATGGGCACACGATGCAAACGAAGAACACCTTGCTGCCGGCTTCTAAGCACCACGAACACTGTGCCAGCGGCTGGGGGAGGCAACCGACACGCTCACCAATCCACAGCCCGCAGCAACAACTGCCCCGTGGGAAGTGGGCGGCCTCGGCGCAACAGTGGCCTGAGGGTCGAGGGGCCACCAGCAGCTTTCGGGTGGGCGTCGGGCCCACGTCAGCAGGGACCACACTTCTGGTTCTGTAACCAGAACGAGAGCTTAGGAAAGGGAGGACGTAAGCTCTGGGGCACAGGGGTGCAAGCTACTTCTTAAGATTTAGCTAAAAGACACCGCATCAGGTTGCCTCTTAAGCATCTGCCATTCACCCACAGATTGGAGGGGCGCAGCAGGTATGTGGCCAGCCTGGGCTACACAGACCACCTCACGAAGACAAGTCAAACAAACAAAAGTAGTTAAAAAGCAACCCGCTTAAGAAAAGAGCAAACTGGGGGGCTGGAGAGGTGGCTCAGGGGTTAAGCCTCTGCCTTGCAGGCGGAAGGTCCTGAGTTCGGATCCTGGGTCCCACATATAGACGCCAGGCGGAAGCGGGGGCGGCCTGCGTTTCTGGTCCTGGTAGGGCGGAGCCTGTGAATCCCCGGGCAGAGTAAACAAGGAGGAGGTGGAGGCGTCCATGGTGGTTCCCGAATTCGTCCCTGGTTCTACACACACACACATACATACACACACGCACACACACATACACGCATAATTGAATACATAATAAATAATAATAAAAAATTTAAAAAAAAAGAAAAGCAAACTGGCAGACTCAAACCAGGAGGAGGAGGAAGAAGCGTCTCATGCGCTGCCCACTGAGGTGGGCATCCCGGCCAGGCTGGCCTCAAACTCCCCCAGCCTCCCAGGCGTAGGCCACAGGGCCCAGGGCAGCACCCCGCCCTCAGAGGACAGCAGCTGGACTCCCTCCCCCAGCCCTCCCTCTCCCCCTCCTAGGATTTCCTCTTGGAGACTGCTGAGCCCCACCCCAAGCCCAGGTGTACCCCACTATGCCTCTCTACACATCAGATTCACGAGCTGCTGCTGCCCACAGATGACGCCCAGACCCCTAGACACATCCCAGGAGCTCAACAAGCTCAACCCCCCCCCAACCCCAGCTCTATGGATCTCAGCTGGATCTCAGCTGCACCCACAGAGCAGCTGGCCACTTCCCGAACCCCCAAACCTGCACGACCCTCAGCACCTTCATCCTTTTGACCTAAAAGGCAGCGGCCCTCTTTGACTCACCCTATGGCTTTATGTGGGTTCTGTGAGCTGTGGTCAATTGTGGGGAGAAAGAGCTACTAACCTACTGCATTCCGTGTTAACAGATGTTCTCACTACAGCTGTTGAGTTTTCCTGGTACCTAGGTTATTTTGTGTATGTGTGTGTGTGTCGTGTGCAGGTGTGTGTGCACAAGACAGCACTTCAGTGTATGCACCCGTGGAGGCCCAAAGTGACATCAGGAATCATCCTGGATTGCTCCTTCACCTTATCGTTTTGCTCTGGGGTTTACTAGGCTCCACTGTCCAGGGCTGGAATTATAGGTCGCTGCCACATTTGCCTGGCATTTTTACGCAGGACCTGGGTGTCCAGAGTCTAGTCTTGTGCTTGTAAGGCAAAAGCCTTACCACCCAGCCATCTTGCCAGCCAAGGTCCTACCTATCACAGGTGTGTGTGCACAGGAGAAAATAAAACATTACACACAGAATCTGGTACTAGTCTCATTTGTGGGCATTGCTGAGGTGGGTGTTTCTTAGAACAAATTCTCTACAGGTCAAGGGGGCACTGCAACCTTTTCAGTTCCCTGAGCTCCACTAGAAATCCTGTCTTCAAACCGTGTGTGCTGGGGCAACCTTGTGAACTCAGGAGTCGGGAGACTGGGCAAAGGGCATCCTGAGGACGGGAGGGAGGGAGGGAGGGAAAAAGGGGGTGGAAGAAAGCCCCTGCCTACTCTGCCGCAGCACTCTGCATGGGAGGAGGGGGCTCCCCACCCTCCATGGGCTCTGGGGCTGCTCAACCCTATGCTTCAGGTCCTCCTGGCAAGCCCACACCCACTAGAGAAGAGGTAAGTGTGTCGGCTCAGGAGCATGCTGGACTGAGCTCCTGCTGCCCACGATGCTGAGGGGGCACCAGCTCTAGTGGCTGCAGAAGGGCCACGGATCCCAGGGGACCACGAGAGAGGAGCTGGTGCTGGGCACACGGGCTCAGGGCCTGCTGGGCACACGGGGGGAGGCAATGCCCAGCTCCATGGCCAGCTGATGGATGAGGTTCCAGGAAGCCTCAGGCTGCCCCCTGGGGGATTAAAACACGCCAGGGTCAGCTGGGTGGGGGAGAGAGTGGATGCTAGGAAAGACTCCTCCTTCCCTCCCACTCCGCGTGGACCAGTGGGATCGGCGCAATGGCACTGAGGAGGTGGAAGCAGAAATGCGGGAAGTCACTGTGCCCTCTTCCCACTGCCCATGGCTGACAGACAGACACGGCTCCTCTCTGCCCCACGCAGCCCTCAGTCCTCCCCTCTAGCAGAGGCGCGTGCTGTGCTGGAGTGGCTGCCGTGGGTGGGTGGCACACGTGTGTGTGGGGTGCTCCTGTCTGCATCATCAGCATCCAGCAGGGCAGATGCAGCCAGATGAGCCACAGCACAGCTGTTCTTCCCGCTAGGGGGAGGCAGAGCCACTCAGCACAGCAGGACTGCAGGAGCAGGGGGAGCTCTGGAAGCTTCCACAGTGGCTCCTCCATTCTGTGAGACCACCCTGCTCAAGGATCTAGGGACAGAGAGGAGGGCTAGGCCTGGCTTTAGAGACCCAGTCCAGGCTGGTATGCAGGCGCCTGGCATGGGAGATCAAAGTATGCAAAGGGCTGGAAAAAGCATCCTGTTGACTGTGCTGTCGCCCCAGCAACCCAAGGCCCAGGCGCCCCAGGTCCCTCCCACCAGGGCCACTGGTCGGTCTCACAATCCAGTCAAATCACAACCTCTGGTTTCCATTAGAACTGCGTGTAGAAACAGATATGGCCCCAGCACCTCCACACCACCCTCCCATAAGACCATATGCTGCCCATCACCCAGCCCCAGCCCTGCTCTCAGCACTTCCCTCGCGGGGACAGTGCCCTGGCAGTGCCCGGGGACCAGGCCTGCGTTGCAGGGCAAAGCCCCAAAAGAAGGAGGGGGGCTTGTGCTAAGTTCCCAGGAGGCATCTCAGGGGTTTCCATGGTCAGCACTGTTGCTGCGGGGTCACCCTGAGACTCTGTAGCCCAGACACAGGCTCCTCCCACACTAGGGAGGGCGCTGAGAACCAGCCAGCCAGGAGCTGCCCACCAGCCAGCCAGGTGCCCACAGCTGGCTCAGAAGGGCTGGGGCAGCCAGCCAGAGGCCACCAAAATGACATTCCTGACCCCAAATGGGCTCCCGGTGTGGCTTCAGTCCACACCACAAGTCTCTTGCTTCAACTCCAGTCTCTAGCACAGGGCCTCCTGCAGGCCCCATCCTCCCACAGGACCCTGGTCTTCATGCCCACGAGGGTCACCGGGCTGCCTGCCACGCTCTCACCCTGGGATCTGCACTCACCGCAACTGGCGGTCGGGTGTCATACACCTTATGTAGTGGCCTCAGCTCAGCCACCCAAGGGGACTGTTTTTCTAGCCATTTGGTGACAATCCTAGGTAAGGACACTGGGCTGGGGGAACACAGGAGAGGGGCTGAGGATGGAGCAGACGCTGGCAGACAGGTCAGCAGAGACCCCACCTAGCGCCAGAGCACAGCCAGGAACAGAACGGCTGATGTAGCGGCAGGACAAGAGGCTTCGCCCCTCCCCAGCCACCGCTCTGGGTTGCCAGGGCCGCCCTCACACCCCTCTTCCTTTCTCATGGGATTGGCTGTGACTTGTCAAAAGCTCCATGTGGTACGCACAGGAGATGCCATCACCAAGGGCACCACGCAGCAGGTCCTGGTGCCCTCTGCCCGCTTCTCTTCCCAGACGCAGCTCGGTACCCAAGACAGGGTCTTTCAGAGGGCAGAGCAGCATGGAGCTCTGTTTTGCGTGTGTGCGCACAGTCCAGGCCAAAGGGGGGAGAGAAAGAGACCAGTAAGTTCTTATATAACAGCTGAAGAATAACAAACCCGCCCTGAACTCACAGCAGAAACAGCAAGAACTTAACCAGCACTGAGCCTTTTCCTGGAGAAGCTGTGACGGGGCGTCTTCCCGCAGGCCCCAAGCCGTGCTGTTTACGTTAGTATCTTGGGAACGGCCTGTGGTTTTGCCTTCCTGTTTCAGGGTCGTGCGCCAGCAGTGGGTTCTGAGTTAAGGCCCCAGATCAAGCTCTTAAAGTCACTAGATTGAGTAAGTCATATGCCCATCACTGTCCCAAGACCTTCCAGCCCAGGGTCACGGTGTCCGGCCCAGATCAGTGCTACCCACCTGCCCATCAGGACCAGCTCCACCTCCTCTGTTGCAGCAGGGTGGCTGCCCCCCAGGGACACCCAGCTTGGATGGAAGGGAGGTCAGGGATCTGGTGGACGGTGCGGGGGCTGCGGGCAGTGTGGAGACCGAGCCCCTGCTGCTCCCCCCTTCCTTCACATCTGCCTAGAACCTATGCACACGTCATACTGCAGAAATAATTTAAGGGTTTCAAGATGAGACCATTTGGGAGCACCTGGGGCCCGAGGCCCTGACAGTTGTCCTTGGAAGGGGAGAGGACACCCAGGAAGAAGGCTGTGGTAGAGATGGTGTGACATGGTTAGAGGCCAAGAGCCACGGAGATGGAGGAGGCAGGAAGGAGCCTCCTCTGGAGGAAGCGGCTTCGGCCTTCAGGAGAGCAGAGCGCTTTCCTGTGTTAAGTCCCCCTCTGCGTCCCTGCTCCCAGAAAACTAAACGTCTTAAGGCTCGTGCCCACTTCCAGAAGTGAGAGAGACGAGGGTTGCAAGGATGCTGGGGGGGGGGGTCTGCCGACTGCTGGGGAGGGTCTGCCGGCTGCAGCACCAACGTGCCGGAAAGCCTCATGCACAGCCTGGAAGACATCACAGCGACCTCTTTGGAAACAGGGCTGAGGGTGCAGCTCAGCACACAAGGAACGCCCCAGCTTCACCCCAGCACTGTTAAAGGAAGTGGAGGCGGCTGGGGGCACAGCTCCGGGGAAGAGCATTTGTCAGTCAAACGCAAGGGACTCCCCAGGGCTCAGGCCTGGTGGTGCCTGGCGGGACAGCAGGTGAGGACACCGCGGACTTCTGTCCACGGGCTACCCGCTCACGCTGCAGAGGTACCTCCCCTCCCCTCCTGCTCTGCAAACTTTGAAGTATTCCCTGGTGCCACACCTCCTATCGGTCACATGAACTGGCTCCCCTTGGCCACTGAAATGCACCTTGGCCTCAGGCCCAGAAGCAAAATCGGAAAACAGGGTCAAGGTTCTGTTACTTCTCTGTCGGAGTTTCTGGGCCCAGGGCAGCGGCTGCCACAGCTGTTTACATGGGCGCAGAGGGGGTGTGCTCGGAGGACCGGTGGAGAGCACTGGGAAGGCGCCAATGGTCACATTATGTCCAGCCTGTCAGCCGCATGGTGCCAACGCCCGCAGGGAGGCTCACCTCACGGTACACCTGTGGACAGCTGGGCCAGTGCTGCCAGGGCCTCTCAGACCCCTGCTGCCTGTTCTTAGAGTGGCAGAAGAGCAAAGCAAGTCCACATTCTCGCTATTGCTCAACTTTCTGTCTCCACGCTCAGCCATGCGGGTAAGACGTCAGACCCCAGGTTGTACGACAGACCAAAATTAATACACGAATCCCAAGGTCCCGACCAGAGCAGCACTAGCCCCAGGGGATGTCCTGTGAATGGTGCTGAAAGGCTGGTCAGGGATGGCCCCAGGGGAAGTTTGCGGATCTCCCACCTTCAGGCCCACCAGGCTCATCAACGATGTCCAAGCCGAAGAGGCCACACAACCCCTTCACTGCTCCTCCATCTAGGGGTGCACAGACACTGGGAGAGGGAGCCAAATGCCAGATGGGATCCTGCAGAGCTCAGGTGAGGATGCCAGGTACCATGGGGGGGTCCAGGTAAGAATTCCGCTTTGTTCCTAAGACACTCCGTCAGTGGCTCTCCAGGAAAATCCCTGTCATGGTTTGAAATAGGTCCCCCATGGGCTCCTGTGTCTGGGAAGGTCATGGCACCTTTGAGAGGTGGAGCCCTGCTGGAGGAAGGCGGTCACAAGGATGGGCCTTGAGGTAGATGAGTCCCCCCCCTACCTCCAGGAGAAGTCTGCCTTTGCAGCGAGCAGTCAGGTAGCCCTCAGCCTCTGGATGGAGAGGACTTAGCCTGATGCCAGCTCTGGCTGGCCAGCCAGCCGTGCCGCCCCCGCCATGAGAAACTATCTCCCCTCTGGAACCGTAAGCGGAATGAATCTCCCTTACGTTGCTTGACTTTGAGTGTCTCTCACAGCAACAGTGAAGAGTCAGCGAAGCCCCCCTCCTGGAACGCCTCGTCGTCCCTGCTCTGGAAGCTGAGCCTGTCCCCGTGCCTGGCACTCTGTGAAGCAGGGACTCTGCTGGGGAAGCAGCAGGAGGAGGCAGAGGAACAGTAACAGGTAGAGGAGAAGGGTGGGTAACTGCTCAAAGGTCAGCCCAGCTCCACCTCTGTGACTGCCCCCCCCCTCAGGGACTCTGCCCCTTGCCCTAAATCCAATCCAGCTACTGCGCTGACGTCCGCCACAGCCAACTAAGGCGGCATTTGAGACCAGTGGTTAAAAGCCTGGGGGTCTCAACCGGTGCAACACTGGTGAAATAAGACGCCCTGACGGCATGGGTGAAGCGTCATCTTGCCAATGGGAGTCAACATTTGGCAACTGGACGGGGCTGGCCTTGAGCCCCTACTTTTTACCCAGGACCCTTTGTCCTACTTTGTCAACCATGACAGATTAAGACAGCCCTGAGAGTCTACTGAGATGTTGCCCTGGTCCTTTCATTTTCCTTCCGTGTCCACCCACTCTGCGGCTGGGTGGCCCTTCAGGTCTCCTGGGACATAGCACAGGATTTGGGAGTGTACCCTAGGGGTGCAGGATCTGCTGCATCGGCCTCTTTGCTCGGGACCCAACCAAAGGTGTATAGTGAAAGAGGCCACTATACCTAACTGGCAGCCCAGCCCCACCTTCCTGCTGGGCCAGCCAGGCGAGGAAATGCCAGTCGCCCAGACACTGGTTCTGGCCCAAATACCCACTCCCTCTGGGATCTCCTCTGCCCTTCCAGGGTTATGCACTCAAAACCATGAAGCATTTGGGCACCCCACCTGCAGGCAGTGATGGGAGACACAGGCGCAGGACGCTCAGGGGTGGCAAGAGGGAGGCTGTGGGAGGCTAGAGTCCTAACAGGTTGTAGGTAAAGCCGAACCCGGCAGTTCCGTGCTCGTCTGGGGAATTCTTTACAGCAAACAGGAACAGGCCTGAGGAAGGTGCAAGGAGGCACCAGCCACATCCTTATCGTCGGTCACCCCTAGAAATGGTCAGACCGAGAGAGGGGCCCAGCCTCCTAGGTGTCCGATCCGCCTGTGACCTCGCTCCCCCTCCTTGGTTTAGGCAGAGTCAAGAGTCCAGCGGGAAGCCAGCAAACACCTGCCCATCTCTCTGGTCTCCCTGGAGGTTCACCGCGCTCCCTGGGGCAGGATCCTCCCCGCCCCTCGGTCCTGCGGCCTTTCGTGACCGCCAGAGAGCCCCCGCCCACGGCTGCTTGGGCGGCGGGAAGTCACGGAGACCAGCGAGGGACCAGCGAGCGCGCAAGTGCTGGCGCGCGGGACTGCGTCCACCTGGGTGCCTCCCCCGCAGGGGAGCTCCGGGGTGCTCCACGCCCCGCCCCCGCCAGCCCGCCACCGGGGCGCGAGGCTCGTCCAGGCGCCAGGCTCCGCCCGCAGCGCGCCGAGCTGAGGACCCGGGACTGAGATGGGTCGCCCGTGGGGCCAAGGTCACGGGTCGGGGGCGGCCCGGGTGGTCGCCGCGGCGGCGGACCTCAGCTCCGCGCGCCGGAGCAGCCCGAGCGGGTTACGTAAGACGGGCGGAGCGCGTACCTGCAGCGGGAACGTGGCGGCTCGGTTGCCCACGTAGCCGCGGACGACGTGGCTCTGGATGGAGAGCACCCGGCACTCCCCCTCCATGCCGGGCTGGCCGCGGCGGCGCGGGGCCGAGGCAGTGTCACGGACGCGGCCGCTCGCTCGGGCTCCCCGGCTCCCGGTGCCTCCGCGCGCCGCCCGGCTCGCGCAGGCGCTGGGCTCGGACGCGCTGCCCGCCTCCTCTGACCTCAGCCGGCGGCTGCGAACCCGCGAGTCCCGCGCGGCGCGGGGCGGGCCGGGGGGCGGGCCGGGGGCGGAGACGCCGCGCAAGCCCCGCCCTTCCCCGCCCCTCCGGGAAGAGAAAGCGGAACCCGACCCCCGCCCGCTGGGCCCGGGTGGCCCCCAACTCTGCGCTGCGGCACGTGGCGGCCAGCAGCCCGGGACCCTGGTCCAGACGCGCGCGAGTTCGCTCGGAACGCGCTCTGCCGGCTCGATCACTCATTCATTTACTCAGTGATTCATTCATGGCCCACAGGCCCGCGGGGCTGGCCCTGCGCCCCTGGCCCGCGGCCTCCGCTCCTCCGAGTCGAGGGACAACTAGCTCGAGCCATCCGCAGCCCGGGGCCGAGGGGGACGCGGGCATGCGGGCAGGAACGCGGCCGGCTCTTGCCACCGCTACGCATAGCCCTGGTCTGGCGCCTTAGGAACCTCAGAGACCCCCAGGGGCTTGTCTAGTCACAGTCACGTGGTCTGCAGAGCCGCCCAGACCCAGCGGACCATGTGCGTGGCCCGCAGTCCACGTGTCTCCCCCCAATGAGTGGGGCCTCTTGTCTGACCCTCTTCTTCTTCCTCTTCCCCGCCACTTTCCATCTGCAGCTCAAAGTCTGCAGGCTCGGTGCCTCCCTTCGGGCCAGAACCAATACTGCCACAGGCTGTTCCATTCCACCCACTGAGGCAGGATTAGAGCAGCCATGCTGGGATGGGTCTCTCAAGGTCTCTGAAATTCCTGAAGGTCATCCCTCACTGCTGGAATCACCCTCAGGGAACACTCCTGCTGAGGAACTGACTCCAATCCTCCCAGATATAAGATTGCCAACTTCCCCATGAAGTGATTAGGGAGATGAGCTCTCCTCATCAAACAACTTGATCTCTAGCCCACATGGACCCAAGAGCAACTGGGTTGGGCCCCAATGGGAATTAACCAATGGGAAAAAGCCAGTTTACCCGGCTTGTCTAGGTGTATAAATATACCTGGCTCTGGCAGTCATCTTTGGCAATCTAGCCCCTCATGGCCCTCTAGTGCCACGAGTCCATTTCCAGCCGCCTACTTCTCTTGGAGGCTCCCTAGTCTGTTTCTTGCTCCTTGCTTCTCATGAATTCCATGCCTAGGCACCGTGAGTTCTCATGGGCTCCCTCGCCCCTCATGGCACTGAGCTTTGTTTCATTTCTGCTTCTCATGGAAGCGTCCTAGCCCCTCTTGGCACTCCACATCTGGAGTCCATGAGTTCCAACCTTTCTCTTCTCTAATAAACTCCACCCTAATCCTCTACATTGTGTTCTGGTTTCAATCTTCCACTCCGGAACACAAGAACTCTACAACATTGGGAAGGTTGAGACCGTTTTCCCTGCAACATTAGGACCTTCAGGTCTGGCACTTTGGGTCACAGGTCATTGGTCACTGGGACCTGTGATGCAGGAAAGAGTTAAGCTGACAAGAAATGACAGGCTAGGGAGTCAGTCTGCCTCCCCTTCCCACCTCCAGGGTGAGAAGATCTTCTGCAGTGCCAGAAGGTCTGGATGCTTGGCCGCAAGGGAAGAGGAAGACCAATAATGACCTTGGTTGTAACTGAATGTCAGCTATTAACTCTTGCTGGACTGAATCCCCAGTGAAGTAGATTGTAACTAGAGATTAGGGTCAGACGCTTCAGACTAGCAAGAGGAGGTACCATTGAAAATAGGGGTACTTGCAGGGGAGATAGCTGGCACCTGCTTGCAAAGCTGGTGACCTAAGTTTGATCCTTTCCGAAAGTTGTCATTTGACCTCTGCGCATGCGTGCGCACGCACACGTTCTCTCAAATAAATAAATAGAAGGGTGCAGCTCAGTAACAGAGTTCAATGTGAAAGACCTTGAGTTTAACCCCCATTCCCAGAAAAACAATAGAGGAGGTACAGCATATTAGTAGTAGTTGCTGATTAATAATAATAGTTAATGAGTGTTAGCTATATGGTGATCGTTACTTGTGCTAGCATGGAAACTTGCCCAGAGCAGTAACACACATCTATCTGTAAGTTCACATCTGGGAGGCAGCGGCAAGAGGGTCAGAAGTTCAAGGTTACTCCCATCTACATGGCAAAACAAAGCCCCCACCTGGGCTTCTTGAAATAGGAACCCTGTCTCAAAACAAACAAGCACAACAACTAAATTTATACACACACGCATCCAATATTTTTCCTTTTTTCTTTTCTTGTGCTCCTGTGTGTTTGAATGTACGTGTGTGTAATGAGTTTGTGTGTATATGTGTGAGTGCATGTGTATTTATGTGATTGTGTATGTGTGTGTGTTTACTAGGCAGTTCTAGATCAGCCATGCTGGGCGGTCTCTGTAGGTCTTCGAAGGTCATCCCGAGGGCTGGGCTTCCCCGGAAGGAACACATCCTACAGATCTGGAGAAATTACTCTAATCTAATCTTAATCTAACTTCCCCCAACCCTCAGTTCTTGAAAGGATGTGGAGATTAACCCCTGAGTCCTCCCTCCAGCCCCTACAATCTTTTCTTAACAAATCCAACTTTGGGGCTGGAGAGATGGCTCAAGAGTTAAGACTCTGCCTTACAAGCAGAAGGTCCTGAGTTCAGATACCAGGTCCCACATAAATACTGCCAGGCGGAAATGGTGGCAGCCAGTCCTTATAGGCAGAGCCTGGGAAATCCCAGAGCAAAGCAAGAAGAAGGTAGAAGCAATTCAGGGTGATTCCTGAAGTCACCCTTGGTCCTCCACAGAAACGCATGTGCCCTCTGATACACACACACACACACACAGTAAATTAATAAATAAAAACCCAACTTTGCTCAGAAGGACTTGTCCTGAAATTCTTTTCCACAGAGTCGTAACTCAGGATCTGGGGTCACCTGAGTGGAGATCTCTTCAAAGAACTCCCTGGGTTGCACAGTGGCAGCTAGTCACGTGGTCTCTTCCTCTTCTAATAGAGATGGGCTGTGACCTTTTCTAACCCTATCATCTCCCCACATCACATCGGCTTGCTGGACTCTGCCATGCCACAACCTGCCAGCCCGAAGGCTCATCTCCAGAGATGCGCCATGGTTCAGAACCCTGCTTGGATCCGGCTGCCCCCTCCCCCTTGCTGTGCTCCGCCCTCTCCCACCCCAGGCTTCATGGTGATGCCTGAGGCCCTGGAGAGGCTGATCCTTCCTTCGTTTCACATCAGTGTCCCCTTCAGTCCCAGATGCACCCTGGCCAGTGTCCCATCTTCTGGGTCTCAGAAGCTGCCCTTGGAAGGGCTTAGCCACGCCTCCTCTCCTCTTAAACTGCTGGACTCTGAACCTGAAGCAGCCTCGGATGTGGCCCGAGATTCCTTTCTCAGTTGCAAGCTTACATCCTATCCCGTCACTCATGGACCCCCTAAACGCATGGCACCCTCCTCTCTGAGCTCAAACCCCAGTCCTAAAGTCTAAATGCAAGGGGTTCCCTTTGCTCTGGGGTCCAGTTGGCTCTTGCACCCTTGACTCCTCCCTGTTGTGAGTACAGGTCTGTCTCTGATCAAACCCGCAGAGAATCTTTGGGATTAAAACATTCACCACCTGAGTTGCTGAAGTCCTCATCTCAGGCCCTCTGGATATAGCTTGATTTTGGGGCGGGGTCTTGACAGTTGTAGTCACAAACTGCTCAAGTCTAAACGAGGGCTTTGGGACCGGAGTCCCAAAAGCTGTCACTTGCTGCAGCCTGAGAGTTCACTCAATCTTTTAGGGACCTCAGCCCAGATAAACTGGGATCTCTGACTTTGCAGACAAGAATTTCAGGGAGAGTTGGGGTTGCTTTAAAAAAAATAGCATTTTTGTTTAGTTATTTACGAGAGAGGAGAAAGTGAGGACATGGTGGGCAAGATTAGAGGAGAGCTTTGTGAATGTGGTTCTCTTCTATCATGTGGATTCCAGGAACTGAACTGATTACCATTTTGGGAAATAGGTGCTTTACCTGCCCACCCCTCTCGAGGCCTCTCACAGCCGACGTTAATCCTGCTAAGCTCTTGCTTCTCAGTTGGGAGAGACCCCTTTGCCTCCCAGAATTCCTCAGAATTCTACCCTGCCTCACAAGAAGTAGAAGACAAGTTTTGTGGGTCCCACCTGTAAGCCTAGCCAGCACTGGAGAGGCTGTGGCAGGAGGATGTGGAGTTTGAGGCCAGCCTGGGCTGCACAGGGGGTCCTGGTCTCAAGCAAGTAGGGCAAGGACCAATTGGGAGACAGTGTGAGGACAGAAGTTCCCACAGAAGACTCCCCCCAGTCAAGGACAGCGGCTTGGTGCAGATCCTCGCAGTGTAACCTTGCTGACACCTTACGGAAGTGCCAGAGTCACGTCCATCATCAAAGCCACCGGCGTCCAGCAACTTGTGCCCCTGGTCAACTTGAATACTGACCAACGTGTGTTCTGACGACCTGCGTGGCGTGCGTCACAATTTTGCTTTCCACCTGGTGAGTGGACATTTATCTCAGACGACCCAGGGTACTGATATACCTTGGGGGGAACTGACAGTCAGGAGAAGTCACAGAGGAAGTCAGCTGACCCTCCACGCCAGCGTCCAGATCGGCTGAGGCGTTCATTTTAAACTGCATTAGCGCCCGTGCGTGTGCATCAAAGGATACTGGATGTCCCGTAGAGGCTCAAGGGTGACTTCCAGAATCATCCTGGATGTCCCGTAGAGGCTCAAGGGTGACTTCCAGAATCATGCTGGATCACTTCTACCTCCCTTTTTGCTTCACTCTTGGATTCTCCAGGCTCTGCCAAGGGTGACTTCAGGAATCATCCTCAATTGCTTCCACCTCTTTTTTGCTTCTCTGGGATTTCCCAGGCTCTGCCCATCAGGTCCAGAAGTGTAGGCCGTAACTGTTTCAGCCTGGCATTTTTTGTGGGACCTGGGATCTGAACTCAGGACCTTCTGTTTGCTAGGCAGACTTTTAACCCCTGAGCCATGTTTCCAGCTCAGGTTTTCTAGTTGTAATGTTCTCTTGTTCTCCAGCAGACTGCAAGATGAGGCCAAATGGAGGGCTAGGAGACAGCCCTCACCAGGAGCAGCCAGCTAGTACTTGGGTCTCTAACTTCTGATTTCCAAAACTGTGAGATATTAAGACAGGCAGGACACCCAGTGTCACACCTTGTTATAAGCAGACTAAGACGCCCAGTAAGAACATCTCCTTAGCCAGCCGGTAGCTCATGTTTGCAAGAATCCCAGCCCTCTGGAGGTTCACAGCTAGAGTGGGCTGCACAGTGGGGATTCAGGAACGGTCTTGGCTGTCCCTTCGTGGGTGCCAAATGACTTAGGAACGGTCTTGGCTGTTCCTTCATGGTGGTCAAGTGATGTGGGACAGTCCCCTGGCAGTCCCTGTTCAATGTTACCAAATCTTACAGGATCGCCCCTTCATAAGTCCCTTCGTGGTCGCCAAATGATACCGGGACAGGAAACGACCGTCCCAATGATGCAGGGTTCTTTTCTTTTATATATATTTATTATTATTATTATTATTCAACTGTGCACATGTGCGTGTGTATGTACGAGCGTGTGTGTGTGTCTGTGTGTGTGTGTGTCACTGTGTATGTGTAGAACCACGGACGAATGCACAAACCACCATGGACGCCTCCACCTCCTTCTGCCCCGGGATTCACAGGCTCCGCCCTACCAGGACCAGAAGCGCAGGCTGCCCCCGCTTCCGCCTGGCGTCTATACGTGGGATCTGGGATCCGAACTCAGGACCCTCCGCCTGCAAGGCGGAGGCTTAACCCCTGAGCCACCTCTCCAGCCCCTGATGCAGGGTTCTTATGTTACAGAGTAGAAGATTGAAACCACAACACGTGTAAAGGATTAAGGTAGAGTATATTAGAGAGAGAAATGCTGGAACTCATGGACTCCAGGCGTGGAGGGCCAGGACGTCCCAGAGAACTCATAGCACAGAGTCCTAGCACCCTGAATGCCATGAGAGGCTAGGGCGCTGGAGAACTCATGAGAAGCAGGCAGCTGGAAAAGAACTCATGGCACTCGGAATGCCAGGAAGGGCTAGGGCGCCAAAGATGGCTGCCAGGGCCAGGCATATTTATACATCTAGACAAGCCTGGGAAATTGGCTTTTTCTCATTAGTTAATTCCCACTGGGGCCCAATACTGTTGCTCCTGGGCCCTTGTGGGCTTGAGGTCAAGTTGTTTGATGTGGAGAGCTCATTTCCATAATCTTTTCATAGGGAAGTTGGCCATCTTCTCTCTGGGAGGAGTGTTCCTTCAGGGTGATTCCAGCAGTGGGGGATGACCTTCAGGAATTCCCAGGACCTTCAAAGACCTTCAACGACCCATCTCAGCATAGCCGCTCTAATCCTGCCTCATTGAGACGTCTCAAAAAGAATCAAGGCTGGAGAGACAACTCGAGTTAAGAGTCTGCCTCACAAGCAGAAGGTCGTGAGTTCGATCCCAGGTCCCACATAAAAACTCCAGATGGAAACGAAAGTGGTGGCCTGCACTTCCCGCCCTGGTGAGCGGAGCCTGGGAAATCCCAGAGCGAAGCAAAAAGGAGGTAGAAGAAATCCTGAGTGGTTCCCAAGTCATCCTTGGTTCTCTACAGGGACACACAGTGCCCTCTGATACACACACACACAATAAATAAATAAATAAATAAATAAATAAATAAATAAATAAATAAATAAATAAAATATTAAAAAAAGGAGAATTCTCTAGCTTTATGGATTTCTGCCACTGTGTTTTCCCTTTTGTTTCTTTGAAGCTCATGCATCCCCAGGGCTCCTTCCTCGCCCTTCCCAGGACTGTTGCGGGGTATCTCTAGTATGTATCCAGGGTCTTATGTTTGTGGTTGAAGATCAAAACCAGAACACGTGTATAGGGTATAGAGGATTAAGGCAGAATGTATTAGAAGGGAGGAACTCATGGGCTCCAGACGTGGAGTGCCATGAGGGGCTAGGATGCCCTGGAGAATGCATGGACTCCTTTTGCCTTGGGGCAAAAGGGATGCTTTTGAGCATCTCTCTAGGCCTTAAATTAATCTTGAAGAAAAAAAAAGGACAGAGGATTCGCCCAAAGGAAGAAACAGCAAGTGCTCCCCGGGCGGCCTGCGGGTGTGCCTTCGTGTTGCTTTGGTGTGTGGGCCTCAGTCCCGTAGGGTGAACAGATGTGGCCCGGTGTCTACTCAGGAAAGTGTCACAGAACACTCCTTCTTCCACGACTGGAGGCTGCCCCCCCCCCCCCGTGAACACTCCTTCTTCCACGACTGGAGGCTGCCCCCCCCCCCGTGAACACTCCTTCTTCCACGACTGGAGGCTCCCCCCCATCCGTGAACACTCCTTCTTCCACGACTGGAGGCTGCCCCCCATCCGTGAACACTCCTTCTTCCACGACTGGAGGCTGCCCCCCCTCCGTGAACACTCTTCTTCCACGACTGGAGGCTGCCCCCCATCCGTGAACACTCCTTCTCCACGACTGGAGGCTGCCCCCCCCCATGAACACTCCTTCTTCCACGACTGGAGGCTGCCCCCCCCCCCCGTGAACACTCCTTCTTCCACGACTGGAGGCCCCCCCCTCCCAACCCCCGTGAGTTTCCTCAAGGTTGTTGCCAGGGATACGGGTGAAGGTTTGTTTACAGGACCGTGAGCACCTCACCGTGGGTACACCGCTGAAGAAAACGTCTGTTCCTCGCCCAGCAATCATCAACTGCCTCCACAGTCTCAGAGAGGGGTGGGGAGTCCCAGGGTCTTGCCATCTAGTCCACACTGGTCTTGAACTTACGACACCACTGTGTCAGCCTCGGGTGCCGGAGTTGTGAGACTGCACTCCGCGGCTTCGAGGGACCTTTTGTAGCTCTGTACCGCTTTGGCCAGCATCTCCTCCTCTTTCCTGGCCCTTCAGGGTAAAACCTGCTGGTTCCAGTCTTGAAACACACCTGCCTGGCTTGAAGCTCACTTACCTTGGATCTTTCCATGAGTAAGCACTGCCTAGAATCCACCTGAGATGATTGCAAACCACCCGCAGGCCCGACAGAGTATGGTTAGGTGTGAGCTCACAGCGGCAGCTACGCTGCTGTTCTCAGACCTCCTGCTCCTGAACCTTAGCGGCCATCTGCATCTTGGGGGGCGGCACCCTTACTGCATGTGCATTGGCTTACGTGGATGCCTAGGTTTGGGTGATTCTGGGGCTAGTGGCTGCTGGGGTTCTGTGAACGGGGTGTGGGATGGGGAAGGGCTGGGTGGGGGGAGGCCTCTGAGACAGAGCGGGACCTGGCCTGGCATGTTGGGAAGCCTGTCACAACAGCCGCATCTGGTCCTGCCCTGCAGCTGCTCTCCTGGGCTGACGTCACACGGCTGCTTCAGATAAGGCTGCCTGAACAGCTGGCTGCCTGAGGAGTAAGTGGCACCCCCGCAACGGCTTCGGGGGGAGGCAGATGACGTCTTTCAGAAGCAGAGACGCTCCCTTTTCAAAGCACTATCATGGCCAGTGTGAATTATCCACCACGCCTCGCGCCACAGGACAATCAATACAGCTCCTTTTCTGGAAGGCTCTAGGGAAGCAGGACTGAAATCCGGTTGCCACTAGTTGAGTACATATTCACCTTTTCTTTTTAAAACCTAGAGAAATAATCACAGGATTCAAAGATTGATGGACAGAAGTGTTAGTCATCCGTCAGTGAGTAACACCAGGAGCAATTTTTAGCCTGGGTTCAGAAAGAGTCCTGAGAACAAAGGGTGTGTTCTGAGCCGGGGAGGAAGCCAGTCTGTCCGGCGTGATGCAGGCGGCCCCGATGGCTTCCTTCTAACCTGCAAAGAGGAAGGAGAGCCTGGCTGCCTGCTGAGACCTTTCTAGAATCTCTCTTGATGCTTCTTAGTGGCTCCTCAGTCAGCAAAGAATGAGGCCTCCGCCCAGCTTGACCCTCCTCCCTTTGACACCCAACTTCCCAAGGTGGGTCGCCCTATGCCACCTGCTTCCTGCAGGAGGAGGACCAAGACACCCGAGGGACCCAGTGGAGCCCGTCGGCCCACGGGACCAGGACGCAGGTTGGCTTGCCTACCACAGCTTTCTCTCCTGTTTTCTTCCTTTTCTCTGTTCCCTGCCTATGTTTTCTATTTCCTGGTGTTTCCTACAGTAGAAGATGACCTTAAGCCTCTGATTCTCCCGACTCTACCTTCTGAGAGTGGCAATCACAGAAATGTGTATTTTACAGCCAGTTTGTTCCCAGGCCGATCAAAATCAGGCCACGGGGTTTGTGAACCCGAGCCTCAAGTCTAGCTGCTCCTCTTGCCGAGGCTGGTCCCCTCCTTCCTTGCACATCCTTTTCCTGGAACTACCACCAAACATAACCTGGGTATCTTCATGGACAGCAGACGCCCCATGTAGCTTGGCACACATTCCGACTGGGCCGTGCCTGACTAGCTCACCTACCCTCTGGGTTTACTCTGGCTTCATGCCTGTTCCCCAGTCTGTACTCCTACCACAGGGGTCCCTCTGTTGAGGTGCCCACTTTGATGTGTGCTTTCATCTTCAAATGTCGAGCAGCCTTGGTCAATGTCACAGCCTGATCTACATGAAACAGGACGGGTCTACTGGGACACATGCTACTAGTCTACAATACGTGTGTTTCTGATGCTGGCAATGACCACAACTTTTTATACTGATCAAGTGTTGAATGATAATATTTGGGTATAACGGAGTAAATGAAATGCATTATTAGGACAGTTTGCTAGCTTCCTCCCTTTATCCCAGATGCGGCCTCCCTTTGCCTCCTAAGGCTGGGATTATAGGCGTGTGCTTTGTAAAAGTGTGCCTTCTGGCCAGGCAGTGTGAGGACCCACACCTCTAACCAGCACTCAGGAGGCCGAGGCAGAAGAGCACAGGTTCAAGGCCAGCCTGGGTCGTGTAGTGAGCACTAGCTCAGGCTACATGGCAGGACCCTGTCTCAAAGATTGAGGAAAATAAAGGGGTTGGAGGGGACAATTGGCTGGACGGAGGGTCTGGTAGTTAAAGCACTTGAGACAACACTTTGGGGCCCTAGATCCCATGTAAAATGTCAGGTGGGTATGGCTGCCTGTAATTCAGCTTTGAGGGTGGAGCCTGCGACTCCCCAGAGCAAGCTGGCTAGCCAGATTTACCTTTTAGGTGAGTTCTGGATTTAAACAGAAACCCAGCCTCAAAAGAAAAAGGTGAGAGAGCAATTGAGGATGATTCCTGATGTCCACATGCGTGCACACTCATGCGCACCTGTACACGTACATGTGCCCACACGTGCCCACCCGCAGGTAAACATGCAAAAACACAGGCATGTACCGTGCATGCTCATACACGAAAATGGAAGAAAAAAAAGAAAGTGGCCACCAGGAAAGGCCCAGCAGTGGGCGTGGCTTGTGCTCACAGCTCACTGTGTTGCTGGTTTCCTCCCCCCCGCCCCGTGGGCCTCTGCCCTGGGCTTTCAGCAATCGTTCCGGGTAGCTGGTGCCATTGGGCACTTGGGTCTGCAGGTGCCATGTGTGTTGTCAAAAGATGGGGTCCCTCCATCTGAACTCCCCTCTGCGGCGAGTGAAACTGTGTGAAGCAGATGTTACCTGCCGGCTCAAGGCTTAGGGTTTTGTGGGCTCAGAAAATCCAAGCCTGGGCCGGAGAGATGGCTCGGCTGCTAAGCTTCTGTCTCGCAAGCAGAAATTCAGATTCTAGATCCTGAATAAAAACCGCAGATAGAAATGGCGGTGACCTGCTCTTCCACCCCTGGAAGTGCAGAGCCCGGGAAATCCCAGAGCAAAGTAAAGAGGAGGTAGTGCAATCCAGGGTGACTGAAGTCACCCTTGGGCTTCCACAGTGTCCCCTGATATAAACACACACATGCAAAAAAAAAAAAAAAAAAAAAAAAAGAAATAAATTGAAAGAAAAAAGAAGAAAAAAGAACCCCAATTAGCCTAGTGTTTTTCTTTTGTGCGTTGGTGGGGGGATCGGCCTTGAACTCACCTCCCCAGTGATTGCAGGCAGACCACCACGCCCAGCTGCATCAAGTTGTCAATCAGAACTCTAGCTTGACTTACAGAGGAAAGGTGATATTTGGTGGGGGAGCTGGCAAAATGTCTCTGTGTACTTACTGTGTAAAAAAAAACTAGTCACATCTCAACAAGACCCCCAAATAACCCCAAACCAGGTAATGTCACAGGGGAAGCAGTGAGCGTGGGTGCTGCTTCCTGTCTAAGAGATTGCTTTGGGGACAAGACGAGGCACATGAACTGGGGACAGAGAGGGCTGTTCAGCGCACGGCTGCGGTGTGGGGCGAGAGAGGGCGTTCAGAGGAACAAACAACTCTTGTTGAAACATTTCTGTTAAAATGTTAGAAACACATCGAGGACAGCTAAGGCCTGACTCTGGGGGCTCTGCCTCACTGACGCAAGCTGGAGCGATTTTTCGTCTCCATTGCTGCGAGATCCACTGAAGCGCAAACAACTTAAACCGAGATTCAGTCAGCTCTCAGTTCCACAGACAAAGTCCACTGTGTCGGGAGAGGCCACTGGCTGGCAGACTGCAGGCTCCACGGAGGAGGCGGAGAGCTGCCCAAGCGCAAGCTGAAGAGCAGGCCACTCTGGGAATCAACCTCAAGGCCCACCGCTGGGCCCAGCTTCCTGCAGCAAGGTTCCGCCTCGTAAAGACGCCGCGAGCCTCCCGTGAGCTTGTGTGGGACAGCTCACATTTGAAGCCACGGCATTCAAAGAAAACCGTGTGCATTATTTATTTTCCATTTTCACATGAATGTGTGTATGGGGAATGCACATGCGCTTGCACGCAGGGCCACAGGTAATAATGCTGAATCTTCTTCAGCGGCTCTTCCATCTTCTTCTTTTGAGCCTGGGTCACTCACTATCTAACTCAGACTTGGCCTATGTGGCTTGTCTAGGGAGGCCGGTTGCCCTGGGGATTCCGACTACCTCTCAGGGCTGGTATTACAGGCGGCTGAAACACCTGCCTGGCACTTCATGTGGGTCCTAGGATCTGAATGCTGCTCCTTTTACTTGTGTGGCAAGCAATTAACCATGGAGCTGTCTCCCTGCTCCCCCCTTTCTCAAACTTTTTTTCTGCAGGGCTGGAGACTGAACCCAGGGCCTGGCACGTGTTGACCTCGGTCACTGAGCTGCACCCAGCCAAGAATCTGCATGTTTTACCACAGGATGCAGTTTGGCCTAGTGACCAATCACACAATTCTCCGTCCAGAAAGCTGGGAGGACTGGACTAAGACACTTGGCTAGAGAGAGGTGCCTGTGGGAAGGAAAACACGTGACAAACAGGGATCACGTGTTTACAGGGTCCATCTTCAATAATCATCTAGTGCAACAGAATCCACGTATTGACAGGGGAACATGTCGCCTTGCCTGGACTGAGACTTTAGAAGAAAAACTCTCTGAAGGCCCAAGTAAGCAAGATTTCCACCAATCAGGAAACATGACAAAAACCATGAAATTCAGCACCAGGGGAACCAACTGGGATGTGGAAGAGAGCATTAGTGGATGGCAGCCCTGCCCAGTCCCGTGACCCAGTCCCGCTAGCTCTACCCTGATGCCTGGTGCTTTCTCCAATAATCTACTTCCTTAAAAACTTGCTTGTCTTGTTCTCATTCATTGTTATGTGGAGACAAGAACCCGCTGCACTCTGGACCCTGCCTCAACCTGTGTGAGGCAGAGCCTTCAAGAACTGGCCCCTGGGAACAGCTGCCAGAGCCAAGGTATAGCCTGCAGGGAAGGTTTGTGCCCCTGGCCCATGCCAGCTGACCCCTTCAGCAGCTAACATACCCCTCCTTGCCATCCCTACTCAAATGTGGACCACGTGTTTTGCTGTGAAGTATCACCACTGGTCAGCGCTCAGGGTTTTCTCTTGCAGCGATGGCACTGGCACACTTAAAACGGCCACATTTTAAAAACGTGTGTGTGTATGTATCAGAGGGCACTGTATGTCCCTATAGAGGTCCAAGGGTGACTTTAGAATCACCCTGGATTGCTCCTACCTCTTTCTTGGCTTCCTTCTGGATTTCCCAGGTCTGTCCACCAGGGGTAGAAGTGCAGGCCGACAATTTTTCTGCTTGGCATTTTTTACGTGGGACCTGGAGTCTGAACTCAGGACCTTCTGCTTGACAGACAGAATATTTTAACACCTGAGCCACCTCTTTTGTTATGAGTCTCATCTCAGGTGAAGGGAAGGTCCTGACTGAGCTCCCCAGCACCTTGCATGGTCCGCAGTCTTATGACCTGCTTTTTTTTTCTTGCTCCTGAACTCAGCTGTTAACCTCATTTGGTCTCCCTTGTATGTGATGCTTCATTTTACCTGTTCTTTTTGGTCTTACATTTTGACTAGGATTGAGCGTGTGGTTTCTAACCTGTGGCTGCCACTCTTGGGATGGAGCTGGGGCTCATGGCGTGGACACGAGGACTTCTCTGATTCCCCTTGTGAGCCTGGGCCCACAAAATATGTTCCAGAAACACAGTGAATATCTGGCGAGCTGTGACAGGACATCAAGCACCCACAAATCCACAGGCTCTGGGGAGCAGGCCCAGGACAAAGGCACCTGTGGGTCTTTCCGGCCCTCCAGCCCTTGGGGTCCACCAGCGGCCCCAGCAGGAGGTGCGCTTCCGGGATGCTCCCTCCTCCCTCAGGGCAGACAGCAGAGCCCAGCGAGGGAGCCTCCTGTCCAGCGCCCCTGGTGGATCACATGACCCTCGTGGCTCTGAAATCCACCTTTAAAGCAGATTATTTGGAGGAAGAAGCGCTTGCTTTCCTGACACAGGCTTTGTTCCGAGTGCGCCTCAGCCGGCATGCTGCATCTAGGCGACAAACCACACCACACGGGCCACACCGAGACTAGTGCTCTCGTGGCCTACTGTCACCTTATTACGGAGTGGGGAAGAGCAGGCTGCCATTTCTTTCTTATCAGCTCCACTCGTAAGCCAAGTGGCCTGGATTCTGCAACTGAGTGAAGTGTAATGCAGACTCAGCAACTGCGGTGACCTGTGGTCCTCAGGTGGGGTTGCAGGGGAAGGGGCTGGGGTTCCTGCCTAGGCACAGAGCAGGTTGGTAGTGCCACATGCTTGGGGGCCAGGACCCCCGAGTGCCACCAGTCTCATTCTGAGCGCAGAAGTTAAGACCCGAGCGTGAGCCTGGTCTGCAGCCACCTCCACCCGAAGGCTCAGGCCTTCTCTTCCTCTACCTGAAGGCTCAGGCCTTCTCTTCCTCCACCCGAAGGCTCAGGCCTTCTCTTCCTCCACCTGAAGGCTCAGGCCTTCTCTTCCTCTACCTGAAGGCTCAGGCCTTCTCTTCCTCTACCTGAAGGCTCAGGCCTTCTCTTCCTCTACCTGAAGGCTCAGGCCTTCTCTTCCTCTACCTGAAGGCTCAGGCCTTCTCTTCTCTACCTGAAGGCTCAGGCCTTCTCTTCCTCTACCTGAAGGCTCAGGCCTTCTCTTCCTCTACCTGAAGGCTCAGGCCTTCTCTTCCTCTACCTGAAGGCTCAGGCCTTCTCTTCCTCTACCTGAAGGCTCAGGCCTTCTCTTCCTCTACCTGAAGGCTCAGGCCTTCTCTTCCTCTACCTGAAGGCTCAGGCCTTCTCTTCCTCTACCTGAAGGCTCAGGCCTTCTCTTCCTCTACCCGAAGGCTCAGGCCTTCTCTTCCTCTACCTGAAGGCTCAGGCCTTCTCTTCCTCCACCCGAAGGCTCAGGCCTTCTCTTCCTCCACCTGAAGGCTCAGGCCTTCTCTTCCTCTACCTGAAGGCTCAGGCCTTCTCTTCCTCTACCTGAAGGCTCAGGCCTTCTCTTCCTCTACCTGAAGGCTCAGGCCTTCTCTTCCTCTACCTGAAGGCTCAGGCCTTCTCTTCCTCCACCTGAAGGCTCAGGCCTTCTCTTCCTCTACCTGAAGGCTCAGGCCTTCTCTTCCTCTACCTGAAGGCTCAGGCCTTCTCTTCCTCTACCTGAAGGCTCAGGCCTTCTCTTCCTCTACCTGAAGGCTCAGGCCTTCTCTTGAACCAAAGTAACTTTCGGGAGTGTCTGAAGACGACACATTTGTTTTGTTTCAACCGAAGTCTGAGCAGCTTCCTGGGTTTGTCCTAACAGAAGTTAGAAGAGCCGCACGAAAGCCCGAGTGTCGCGCTCAGGGACAGGCCGCGGAGCACACACACTTCTGTCCTGGCAGGAGCTGGTGCCCGCCGCTGCTGTGTAGCCTTGAGGCGGTTGCAGGCCGCGCTGATGCCCTGGGAAGCCGGAGGCGCTGGCCTTTCTGGAAAGACACTCTGGGCCCGCTACAGAGGCGGGAAGACAGGTACGAACAGGCAAGCGGAGGGGCGCTCCCTGCTGCTCAGTGTCCACAGCCACGGGACTGCTGACGTGGCCTCAAGGCAGCCCCAGCCGAGAAGTGCCTAGCACTGACTGACAGACACGAAGCTGTCAAGCTTCTAGGAAGGAGCCAAGGAGACCAGTGCAGCCACGAGCACCGCTGGTCTGCCGACTCGGGACACCGGCTGAGCGGTGGTTCCACGGGCCACTCTTCCACGGAGGAGAGTGGTGCCGAAGCCAGCCGCAGCTGGGTCTCAATCTTGGGCCTTGTTCGTGGATTTATAAAACGATAGAGCCAGGTGTAAAAGTTATAATTTATATAGAACATTCAGTACAAAAGAGGTCTCTAAAAAGGGCTCGCTGGCTCTCAGAAGAAGTCTGCGGCCCGGGGCCTTCTCTTTGGGGTGATGGTCAGAGGTTTGGTTGCCAGGGGAGTGCTGGCCGGGGAACTGGTCGGGGTCTTCAGCACTCCGTGGAGTGGCCTCTGCTCAGGATTAAAGGCCACTCGGGAAAGGCCCGTGGGGCTGACCAGGATACTCTTGTCTGTCTTCTTAAACTCTGTCCAAAGGAATGAAGGGCTGTGAGCTGCCCCCCGCCCCAAGCCCAAGGCTCGCGGCCCACTTCTCAAGCCCCAAGAAATGCAAAGAACACCCAGGCGTCCGAGGGGAGTGAGCTCCAGCGGACGGTTCTGGGGTGGGATGAAGCATGCTGTCTGGAAGGAGGTCGGCGGCATGAGACCGGCTCCCTCGGGAGAGCTGGGTCCTTGACAGGTCCTGCCTCCATTTCCAGTGCCACAGCCCGGCTGGTTAGCTGAGGTGACCGTGCACCTCAGCCTTTCTCCAGCCTCTCCACACACTGGTGTGCATGCGTACACACTCCTAAGTACACGCATACGCGCATAAGCACACAGAATCCCCTCTTTCTCGCTGTCCCCAAGAGCCAGGCCCTTTGGTTCTTTGAAAGCAGCAGCAAACGCACCACTCTGAAGACAGCAAGGTGGGGCTGTTCTTCCTCTTGGGGTGCCAGTGACCCCGAGTTACAGCACAGGTAACTCTAGCTCAAGAGCTGGCTTCTCTTGAGGCCTCATAAGGTCCCAGGCATGCCTCCCACCCCACCCCTGGGCTGTGCGGCCTGCCTCACAGCTGGCTGTGTCCAGCACAAGCCGGAGTCAAATGGACACACCTGCAGTCATGTTTCTGCTCAGTCCGAAGGTGACTTTCTTGGAACTGGGGGGTGTTTTACTCAGCTGCAGAAGAAAACAACACAAGAGTAACCATGGTAACGCAGATGCTCAGCCTCACTATCTGGGGCTTTTCTGGAGACTTCCCTGGCCTAAGACCTTCTCAAAACGCTTACTCCCCCGCCCCCCATTGCTAGCCAAGGGCTGGGTGCCAGGTGCAGCTGCGCTTCCCAACACCACAGGGTTTGGTTTGCGGAAGGAAGCGGAGACGAGAGGCCCGCAAAGGCACCTCCAGAGCACCGAGCCAGTGACCACCCCCACGTCCCCGAGTGTCTAAGCCGGACCTCAACGGGCAACGGACGGGAATCTAGAACCTTCCTCTCAGAGCTGAAGAAAGCCCAGGAGCCTTCAGCGCATGTGTCTGGCAGATGACTCACTGGTGAGAGTCCGCTTCACTTGTGCAGAGGACACCAAGCTGCCCCCACAGTCCGCTGAGTCCCCACGACTGTTCTACTTGGGGTCTCTTCAGTCCACCAAGTGTGGCTCAAAGTCCCCTGCGGGCTGCTGTGCTTTCTGTGCATCCTCACTCCCCTGCCTTCCTTCTGCACTGACACGAATGCTTGTCAGGGGATGAACTGCCTACACCCAAAGCCTGACTGTGAGCCCTGGGGGAGGGGCTGTCCCAGACCACCCTGAAGCTCTGGTGGTGTGGAGGGCATGCTGTGGGGGCGCACCTGTGCAGCCCGGTTCGGGGGGTAGGTGGTAGTACTGCTCTTTGATCTGAAGAACAGGGGTTTGGGTAAGAAGGGGGTGTCGAACTTCACAAAGTCATCTTCGGTTCTCAACGGCTTCTTCAAAGGACCCAAGGTTCCGCTGCTTCCCTGTGAGCAGGGGCAAGAAGCCAAGGACAGTCACGTCACAGGGCCCTTCAGGCCCAGGAGAAACCAGGACAGTGCAGCAGGAAGCCCCTGAGCAGACCCACCTCAACCCTCCCCCACGCTCCTGCAGCAGGAGACCACACCTCTGCGTCATACCCATGGGTGACAGCTGCTCTCAGCACACCTCTTGCATATCTTAAACTTCAAACACATGCTCCCCATCCTGGAAATTTTGTCTTTCAAGGACATATTGTGTCCCCACCTGCGACATAATAACTCCTCTTCTAATTTGTGAGCAGAAGCAAGTGGGCCGCAGGTCTGGTGAAGACAGTCTACTTAGCCACATCCCAGTCCTAAGGCTGGCTGCCAAGGTCTTGGGAAATGGGCCCGTAAAGACAGAAACCTCTGCTAGGCAAAGTGAAGATGCTGGACAGGTGTCCTCAGAGCGGCCAGTGCTCTGCTCCTTCCAGGACTACTGACCACTAAGAGCTACGCAGCTGGACCTTAATGTCTGTAGCTCGGTAAGCCCCGAGGGTCGGCCACAGCATACTTGTACATACGTGTACATTAGGCCATATACACGCTCTGTGTATGCCACATGGGCAATGTGAGAATACCAAGAGAGGGCGCTGCATGTGCTGATCCAGGCTCCGTGGCCACACTGTGCAGCCTGAGGCAGGGCAGGAGACAGCAGAGGCTGCTCCTCCTTCACACCGATGCTGGAAGGAACACCCTTTCATCGACACCGCTACGAGCACTGACTTCTTCCCACCTTGGGGGCTGGATGGCCAAGTGGTCAAGAGCAGATTTTGGTGAAGGCTTTGCCTGCCGGCTCACCCCAGGGGCAGCGCACGCTTACCCTTTCCTGACCCGATCAGCACGCGGGGCAAGCACACGGGAGTGACAGCACTGCGTGAGGAACACGCCCACAGGGCCACGGCGACCTGCCGCTCGTTAGTGCGCTCTAACTGCTGCCAAGTCTGACAGTTCCTACCCTCTCCCACCCCAGGATGGTGGTGGCGCCTCCTGAGCAACCCATTTGAGGCCCTGCGCCCCCGTGTCTGGGCCCTTCCCACCTTACCAGAGCTTGGATCTGTCTGACTTTGGATTCCAACACTCCGTTGTGCTCTGGCAAGTTGGAGACCTCTTTCATCTTCTTCCTCTTTTTTAAGACTGTCATTTTCTGACTGGGCAGGTCACAGAGGCTGGGGCTGCTGGGCTTCACTCTCTTCTGGGGTTTTGTGCCCTGGGCATCTTTTCTCTTCATGGAGCTCACCAGGGGGCCCACCTTAGGTATAGAAGGGCAGGTCGGTGTGGCTAGACCACCTCCATTCACAGGGGGAGCGCCGAGTTCCCACTTCCTTTCCTGGACTTGGCCACCTTCTGACCGGGAAACTGGAGCAGCAGAGCCCTGAGGATGCCCACTGCTCGTGCCTCCCTCTGAGATGCCATCCTGAGGATGCCCACTGCTCGCGCCTCCCTCTGAGATGCCATTCTGAGGATGCCCACTGCTCGCGCCTCCCTCTGAGATGCCATCCTGAGGATGCCCACTGCTCGCGCCTCCCTCTGAGATGCCATTCTGAAGCAACATGGCAGATTTCCAGAGCTCCCTGTGGGTCCTCAGGTTCTTTCTCTTTGCCCGGTTCCTTTTGGCGTGTGTGGCAATGACGGGAGGAGGCTGGGAGCTGCTCTCTTCCCTGCCGCTGCCTGTGGGCCCTGCTGTGGGCGCGTGCGCACACGGCTGTGGAGCCTGTCTCAGACGGGCCTCAGGCTCACTGTCTGTGTCCTGTGCTGGGGGCACAGGGGCATCCCCTGGACCCCGCGTTTCAGACTGACAAAGACTCTTCTTTTTCTTTTTCTTCCTTTTCCTCTTCTGAATGTTGCCGTCACGGTTCTCTTCACCAGCAAGACAGACTTGGTTTCCTATAAAGATGCAGACCAGTAAGCAAGCTCTTCAAGCTGGTTTGGTCGGTGGCTGATTCAGAGCAGGGCTATCCCTAAGAGCCTAGCCCTCCCGAACACTGGACAATGGTTTGCACCATCACACCCAGCATTTTCTTTTTTTTCTTTTGAGACAGGGTCTCTCGGCCTCTAGCTGTTTATATGTAGAAGTTTGATGTCTCCACAGGTGGGCTAAAGGGATGACTCGGTTGGCAACGCTTGCCACCCAAGTGTGAAGACCCGACTCCACATCTCCAGCAACCATGTAAAGCTGGGACTGCACAGAGCACCTGTTGCCTGTGCTGGTGGGGCATCAGGCAGGACCCCCAGAGTCACTGGACAGGCAGGCTGGCTCAATGAGGAAGCACCAGGTTTGGTGAGACGCCCCGCCTCACCCTGATGCGTGTAACTGCACTCACTCAACGGGGTCGAAAGCTGGGTTCCCAGGTGCTGGCGCCATCGGGCGGTGGAACCTGGTTACAGGAAGTGAGTCCCTGTGAAGTGGGCCTTGAAGAGAAGCCTCAATATGGGTATCTGGTCATGGTGGCCCTTGCCGGCCTTAACCTGTGGGAATCCTCCGGCCTCAGCCTCACTGTGTCAGGTGTGACTTTTCAAGGAAGTGCTGGGATGGTACAGGCCTCCCACATGCAGGTAAGTGTCCGACTACTTTGCTAGTGTTAGAGCCACATCCAGCGCCGGGGCTCCTACCTTTTCCTGGTGCATTTGGTGGAAAATCTAGCTCTATTGAATGCTCTCATTTCCAAAGATCTTAAAAAGTTACAGACTTGGCGATAATGAAGGCCTTGCCCTAAGGGGGCGCAGAGTCCACTTGAGAACACGTGGCAAAGCTCTGGGTTCCATTCTAGCATTAAAGTGCAAAAACCCAGACACAAAACACCCCCAAGCCAAGCAAAGTTCCCGCTCCACAAGGAGCATCTGTCCAAGAAACGGCCACCCAGCCGTGTCTGGAAAGACCTATGTGCATCGCACTGTTTCACATGTCTAGGACCCCAGCACTGAGGAGGCAGAGGCAGATGGAGAGTCTGAGGCCAGCCGTGATTCTATCTGAACCCACAGAGGTATTCTCCTAGTGGTCCCTCTCACCCAAGGAACAACACAAAAAACCCACCAAAACACACCCGAAACACAAACTGACCCTTTCTGCTCTGCTCACGATCCCGAGGATGCTGGACGGACTGTGTGCCCTCCTTCCAGCATCTGGATCTCAACCTCTGTAACTTACCTTCCTCTTTTTCCAAACCAGCTTTCTCCACGTATTTCTTCCTTTTTCTTGAGGGTTTCCTTTGGCCGAAGGCAACATTTTCATCAGAAACGTTCTCGGTAAAGCTGAGCTGAGACCTGCTGGCTGCTAGATACCAAAGGGAACCAGTCAATTCCAAAGGACCCCGGTCTGATGTGCCCAGGTGGGGGCTTCTGGAAGCCCCCACCTCTACCGCCCGTTCCTCTCCAGGCCTGGAGGCCCTGGCAGGCGCGCATGACCGCTGCTCAGGCCAGGCCATCCACACCTCTGGCTGTGCTTGCACGCGCGGGAACAGGGAGCAGGCCCACTGGCCTAACTCGGCTGTAACCAGGCTTCTAGCAGCTTTCCCCGGGATGAAGGGTCTTACGAGGCAATGAAAGGACCTCAAGAGATGAAATTGTTTCCCCACAAAGGATCAAAGTGTAATCTTCCTAGCCCAGCACACATGCACCTGGTAAAAATGCCAATGAAACTCCAAAGCAAACACTAGAGGAGAGCTGCCCCCAGCCTGCACCGCAGTGCTGCCCAGAGCTGCCCACAGGGTGCCAGTCAACCCAGCCAGGGCCGGCGGCCCACACGCCCATTTTCCTCGAGGGGAATCCCACTCTGCAGAGCTGGCACGATGTCCCTGTGGGATTCGTGTTTGTAAGAACATCTGGACAGCACTTCCACGCCGCGTACCTTCAGAGAGGTCCTGGAACCTGAAAAAGAAAAGCCCACGTGAAAGTGCAGGAGCAAGACACAAATTCTGGATTCCAGCAGGTAACCTGGGTGGGCTGCTCACGTCCTAGTCTCCACCGGGGAGGCCGCCGTGTTGGGACAGGAGGAAGAAACCTAGGACAAAGGCACCTCAATTCCACCACTGTACAAAGGGCTGTAGCTATATAGTCTCAGCGCCGAGCTACCAAGAGATCTAGTGTCTCCTCACTTGCTTCTGAAGGCAAAAGAGCTCAGTGTCCAGGAAAACTGCCAAATGGGGTTCTCTTACATGAATTTGGTGTTTTGGTCAAACAAACAGGGTTGAGGGGCTTCAGGTGCCCGAGGACCGGGCAAAGCAGCTGTAGGTGGGTCGACTGTTCCAGCGCCAATGGCAACCACCTTAGTGAGCTAGGAAGTTCTTCAGTGGCTGCCACTTTGCCTACATTGCTGTTAATAAATTCACCATCACACGGCTCAAGAAAACATGGGGTTTTCTTCTCTGGTTACAGCTTCTTGTCCAGTTTGGCAGCAATCCCACACTAACACCAAGGGCCAAGGAAACTGACTGCACCACAAGGTTACTGAGAGGACGATCCTCACTTGCCAGACCAGCATCTCTGGCCAAGTGTACAGAAGGAGGCCAACTTCCTTACCAGGTCCCTCTATCCAGGGCCTAGCCTCACATACCTTGGGGCAGGGCTTCCCCATCAACTAGACAATCTCCTGCAGGCTTGCTCAGGGCCTAACTCAACCACTGAGTCTTTACAGATGTGCCTAGAGCTTAACCTAAAGCTTTTTCTGAAGGCAGAAGAGCTCAGCGTCCAGGAAAACTGCCAAATGGGGTTCTTTTACATGAATTTGGTGTTTTGGATCAAACAAACAGGGTTGAGGGGCGGCAGGTGCCTGAGGACTGGGCAAAGCTCAACCATCAAATTGATGACTATATCTTATATCTGATTATGACAGTGACCCAGCTATAAATATGGAACATCATAGATATCATCGTCTAGGGGCATTCTTTGTATGTGTGTGTGTGCCCGCGTGTGCATGCGTGCCTACAAAGGCCCAAGGACAACCTTGGCAATTATCCTGGATTTCTCTAACTCCTGTTTGGCTTCCTGGCTTTTTTTTTTTTTTAATAAGAGGATTAAGGCACATTTATTAGAGAGAAAGAATGAAACTTATGGACGTGAAGTGCCACGAAGGGCTAGGGCACCTCTTCCTGGCGTTTCTATGGAGAATTTGAACTCAGGTCCTTTTACTTGTGAGAAAAAGCTCTAACCACGAAGCCATCTCCCTCACCCATCTAGGGATGTTTGTAATGGAAAGAGGAAGAGCACGGCTCAGACAGTGTTGGGGTGTCTGTAGTGGAAAGAGGAAGAGCACGGCTCAGTGTTGGGGTGTCTGTAGTGGAAAGAGGAAGAGCACGGCTCAGACGGTGTCGGCCTGAACAAAGGAGCTGCGGCTTCCCATCGGCTCGCTGCCCATGGGCTCTGCGGCACATCAGCATGTCACCGTGGTTCAAACGACACGGAGTTAACTGGCACAGCCTTAACGGAGGGGAGGACGAGTGGCAGGCCAGACCCAGCACCCGAGGAGCTCGCAACGCCAGTCTCTCCTGGGGCTCGCTTCCCAGCAGCTATGAGCGACAGGCAGGGCTGTCTCTGGAGGCTGGACTCGAACATGGCTGCAGCTGGCCTGACTCTAGCTTCGCTGCTCTGAAGTGATCAGAGACGCTGAAGAGGAGCCGCGGAGGGCGGCAAGGAGCGCCTCGATGGCTGCTTACTTTCTGACCAGTTTGCAGAGACGCTTCCGGTTGAAAGGAGGGGTGTTCTTCCTGCTGGTTATTTCCAGGAGTCGATCAGCAATGGCCTTATAGTCAAACTACGAAGGAGAGACAGGAAAAGGGTGGTGTCAATTGCTTGGCTTAGAAATGCCAAGGTTGGCCAGAGGTTCTGGGAGAAGCTGGTGGCGCTCCGAACTCTGGTATAATATACACAGCAGACTCCAAGAGGAACTTCTCTGAAAACTGACTTCAGGTTTCCAACTTTCAGGTGGCAAGAATCAACTCTGAAAGTGTAACAGGAAGCTAGGTGTGTCTGTGCATGGAAGGTGTGCCTGTCCTAATCCTCAGAAGGGAGGCCTTGAGTTCCAGGCCAGCCTGGGGTACACAGCAAGAATCTGTTCCAAAATCCAAAATGAGACAAAAACTTCAGAAAATTGCAACTCAGAAAAGAGCATTTCTGCAGGGAATAAAACAGACCATGGTGATTCGAAACATGGATTAGTGTCTTTCAAAATCTCTCCCTATTACTTACTTCTCTCACTTTTTGAGACGGAGGTCACGAGGCTAGTCTCAAGCTGAGACCCTCTGTGTGCACTACTGTGCCAACCTCAATCCTACTCTACTCAGACTAGTCCCCAGTAAATTCATTCTGAGGTGATACCAGTCGCAGAAGGGATTACGAAGGACAGCACATTTCAAGCCCTGCGGCTCAGTTAACTCTGGCCCTAATCCCTGGAGAGCTCCGTCCCTGCAGTAAGTGCTGTGAGGACAGCTGATCTCACCTGCAGTGGTGACCCCAAACTCCTGAAGGTTGTGCCGTCGCCTGTGATTCTGACGTTGCCAGCTCCATCTCCGAAGCATTCGCCCAGCACTATCAGACACCCAAAGACAAAACCCGCGACAGGTTAGAACGCAGTAGCCGGGGCTGTGCCTCAGCAGCTCTGGGCTGGCTGAGACCCCAGCACCACCACCTGACAGACAGACAAGGAGAAGAATGCACCCCGACTGCTGCTGGGGAAGACCCTGCAGTTAAGAGTCTCAGTGAGAAAGGAAATTAAAATTTAATTATGTAGCCTCAGGTTTTATTCTCTAATATCATTCCCAATAAACGAACAAACAAAAACTGAAACACTCTAAGGGAAGCTGTGCGCAGGGACAGAGCTCAGAGACACCATGTGCTCTTGACGTCAGGCGTGTCTGCGGAGGCCTCAGCCGTGCGTGCAGACCACAGCGCTGAAACACATCAAGAGTGAGTGGTGCAACGTAGTCATGCTGGGTTCTCCCTCGAGTCCCCGACATGACCCGTGTTCATTATTCACTGAGATGCCAACACATACGTCGACATTTGCACGATAAAGATTTAAGGGCTGGGGTCAGGTCAGCTGGACTTGTGCTTGCAAGCATGAGGACCCAATTCTGGTCTGCAGAACCCACGTAAAAGCCAGGTGCAGCCTGCATCCTTGTAACCCCAGAATGGAGGCTGAGCAGCGGGCAGATCCCTGGGACTTGGTGGTCATCTGGCCCAGCCCAACTGGTGAATTCCGGCTCAAAAGAGACCATGTTGCAAAAGAATGAGGTAGTCAAAATAAAGAGAGGTGGATAGCACCTGAGGGGGATCTTTGGCAGGGACAGGTGCACCCGCAAACACACGTCAACTAAAGTAACGGCAGACCAGGGAGAGCGGAGCTCACGGAAGCCTCACCTGCCTTCTTCCTGCTGGCTGCCTTGCTCCAGGACATCGCAGCCCCAGGAGCCTCCTCTGCGCAGACACTATTGTTGCCCTCTTGGGTTTCCTCATCTTCCACGGTCTCTTCAGGTACAAAAGCAGACTGATCTACAATAACTTCAAAAACACCCCTAGCTATAGTCTGTACCAGCGTGTGGCTGAGGGCAGAAGCACAGCAGAGAGAACGTGATTAAAACCCACGGTCTGGACCTTGTATGGAAAGGAGAGAGCAGAGAGCTACGTGGGACGTGCTGTGCATGGACTGAGGCTGCCTGGAACCTGGGGGCACGATGGCCGGCAGATACCACATCACCCACCAAGACATGCAAGTGGAGCTTAAGGCAGATGTAAGGACCCAACTGGGTGCCACAGGACAAGGCCACAGGCAGCCGGTGATGGGACTCAGGGTCAAGGGAGAGAAGCACCGAGGCTAGAGGGGAAGCTCCACTTGGCGCAGGAGCCCAGGCTGGCCCAGCTCGGGGAATGTGGGATGGGTGCTCCTCACTCCATACACGCTGCCCAGCCTTCCTGCATCAAGCTGCATGACAGCGCCCCACCCTCAGGACAACAGAAGCTACTTGAGAAACATGGGGGTCACTTACTCCTTGGTCTTGGCAGCAACTCTGCAGAATGGATCAATAAACTTGAGGTTCTGATCTGCTAAAAGCTGTCATTTAGACACAAAATAGAAAGAAGAAAATGAAGAAAACGAGCTATCTTTCCAGTCCTCTGCTGATTTTTCAGAGACGGGTTCCTTGCTACTTTGTAGCCCAGGCTAGCCTGGGAACCAGACCTTCCTGCTTCTGTGCCGGGACAACTGACTGTCCCTCTGAACTCGTGGGCTCAAGCAAACCTCCTCCCCACAAGGGAGGCTCCACATGCACGCCCAGCGTGTGAATTCTGTCCACGCACCTGCCAGGTGCTCGGATGGGATGACCGCGGAGGGAGGGTGCTCCCTACGTCTGCCGCTCACAGCAGTACCGGACACCTCCCGGCCTCACCATCCAGCACACTGGCTCTTACCTCCTCTCCTCCCACGGCGGAAAGCTCATTCAGGTAAATATCAATGAAGTGGGATCTCACTCCGTCAGCAGACTGATTCTCGGGACACAGCACCTCTTCCATCAGCACATCGAGAAAAAGCTTCATTTGGCTAAAACCCAAAACAACAGTTTTTTCCCTTCCCTAAGTAACATTACTACCAACGCCTTTCTTTCCTAAGACATTCAGCCCCCTGCGAACTGCACTACAGACATTTGGCCTGCTGCGCACTGTGCAGACATTCAGTGTGTTGCTTGCACTGCATGCGTACAAGGTGCAGGCAATTCAGCAGGGAGCAAGCAGCCGGCTAGATGAGTGTCACACGTGCTATCTTGACCTCTGCTGGCTTTTAAGTCTCTTCTGGGTACAATTTGTGTGTGTGTTTTGATCCTTTGAAAGCTTAGAAAACACCTGTTTTTTTTTTTTAATTTTTTTATTTATTCAATTGTGCGTGTACGCGCGTGTGTGTGTGTGTGTGTGTGTGTGTGTGTGTGTGTGTGTGTGTGTGTAGAACCACGGACGAATTCGGGAACCACCATGGACGCCTCCACCTCCTTGTTTACTCTGCCCCGGGATTCACAGGCTCCGCCCTACCAGGATCAGAAACGCAGGCCGCCCCTGCTTCTGCCTGGCGTCTATAAGTGGGCCTAGGATCAAAACTCAGGACCTTCCGCCTGCAAGGCAGAGGCTTAACCCTTGAGCCATCTCTCCAGCCCCAGAAAACACCTGTTATCCTACATGTTTGAAAGGACTTTCCCCCAGCATGAGGGATCAAGCCAGAGCCCGCACCAACCAGACAAGTACACTACCACGGAGCCACCTCCCAACGTTCTTGTTTGTAATGTCTCATGCCAACTCAGTATTTACCAACCTTTCTTCCCAGCCACTCTGCTTGAGAACGTGAAAGGACTGCCTCAGAACCAGACGGATCAGCTGAAGGAAGACATTTTTATAGTAACAGGGAAGAAGTATTAATGAGCTTATAGAATGAAAAGACCAAGGAATACTAGGGTAGCCTGCATCCCGAGCAAGGCAGAATCTATAAAGGCACGTCTGCACCAGGAGCCAGAACCCAGCCCTGGACTACACACCGCTCTTCTCCCTGCAAAGGGAACCCCAAGACTCACTAGTGACGCCGGCCTGATTCCAACAGCGTAAGGAATGAACAGAGGTGCTGTCAGCACATCCTCCCTCATGCTGTCTTCCTCCCTTCCTTACTCTACTGCTGGGGCTGGAGCCCACGCTTCAGCACCCAGGGGAGCCCTCTACCGTGGACGGAGGTTTTAAGCACCCAGGGGAGCCCTCTACCGTGGACGGAGGTTTTAAGAACCCAGGGGAGCCCTCTACCGTGGACGGAGGTTTTAAGAACCCAGGGGAGCCCTCTACCGTGGACGGAGGTTTTAAGCACCCAGGTGAGCCCTCTACCGTGGATGGAGGTTTTAAGAACCCAGGGGAGCCCTCTACCGTGGACGGAGGTTTTAAGCACCCAGGTGAGCCCTCTACCGTGGACGGAGGTTTTAAGCACCCAGGGGAGCCCTCTACCGTGGACGGAGGTTTTAAGAACCCAGGGGAGCCCTCTACCGTGGACGGAGGTTTTAAGAACCCAGGGGAGCCCTCTACCGTGGACGGAGGTTTTAAGCACCCAGGTGAGCCCTCTACCGTGGACGGAGGTTTTAAGCACCCAGGGGAGCCCTCTACCGTGGACGGAGGTTTTAAGCACCCAGGGGAGCCCTCTACCGTGGATGGAGGTTTTAAGAACCCAGGGGAGCCCTCTACCACCGACTTGCAAACATCCCCAGCTCTTCCCTGAACTTATGACATGGAACATTGTTTTCTATTCATCAACCTTCTCTTTTCATGTTCATGTGTAAGGAGAGCATGTGGATGTGCACACGTGAACGTGCACGCACGTGGAGGCCTGAGGCTGATCATTAGGAATCATCCACGATCATTCTTCTACCTTACTGTTTTGAGGCTGGGTCTCCAACTAAACCCAACCTTCACCTACAGGGCCACTGTGGCTAGCCAGCTTGCTCTGGGGCTCCCCAGGCTCTGCCTTCTGGGGCTGGGACACAGGGGGAGCACCCCTCCTGCCTGGCATTTTGTTGTCTGAACTTCGGTTGTTTTGCTTGCCCTGCAAGTGCTTAAGTCGCTGAGCCATATCCCCAGCTTCATAAACTCTAGAAAAGAAAGGGGCTGACTTACCATGTGGTACTTGTGCAGCTGCAGTGCGTCTATTCCCTGCCACTCTCGATTCACGGTTTGCCAGAAAGTCTGAATGAACAGGTGTTCTGTGGGGAACAGGAGGTTCTGAAGCTGTTTCACTGGTGACATGTAAGCACACGGCAAGACAGCGAAGGGAAAAGCCCAGTGTCGCCTATGGATTTGTCTCAAAATCCTTGGACAGCTATGTAGTCTGGGTGCTGATATGCTGAATGATTTCCTTTCTAGTTACACAAAAGCACTGTAAGGGCCAGAGGCTGGTAACACTTTCTGACCGCAGTGTCTTGAAGCATCGTGCTTCATCCACCCCGAGCCACGCTCTGCTAACTCTCCTGACCAGCACCTAACAACCAGCCCAGGCCTCGGAATACTGAAGAATACATTTACAATTCATGCAGAAATGTAGCTTTTCTTCTGATGTTACTTGGGTGAGTCTGAGCACAAAATGTTCTATTTTTCTCCTTTGAGCCACAAAACTAGCATTTTGAAATTGGAATATTTTTCTCTTATTTACTGATGATTGCTTTTGGCACAATTATTTTTATTTTCCTTTTTTTTTGGATAGGGTTTGGCTCTGAAAATCAGGCTGGTGTGGAACGCAAGTCTCCTGAACACTGGTTATAGGCAAGTGTCTCGATGCCCAGCACAACCTGTCAATGAAAGCGGACCTCTGGTGCACAGCGCATGTAGAGCTGTGGCACGATCAGCTAGGATTCAGAGAACTACGAGGGTTGCTCAGGTCAGGAATATTCATGCTACCAATGATGAAAGCAAGTTCTGAAAGTCAGGAAAGTCTGAAAGCCAGCAGGACTTACGCGCTTCTGAGTTGTTAACGACGTGGATGAGTTGGGAAATAGTGTTCGCCAGCTCCTCCTGAAAAGATGGTCGGGAGAAACACTGGGTTATCAGGTGTCGGGGGACCGAGGGGTGCACTCTTCTTCCTCCTGCTGGCACGACGCCCAAGGCATCCTCAGTGCTGCCGCTGAGTTCCTGGATTTCATCAACTCTGATGCCAATGGCCTATGAGGCTGGCATGATGTGTTTCTGAAGCTGCTTAAACTGCTTATTGAAGAAAAACACCTGGAAAGTTTGAATGATTCACTGGAGAAATAAACTCACTGCCACTTCCTACCTTGACGCCTCTAAATGAATGGAAAGTTTCCTGAGAGTGAGCACCAGACGCTGTGAAAGTCTCAGCTTGCCGGGCACTGGGGTCCTCACTCTGGGATTGCTGATGGACCCGTCTCCTACCTGACCTGGCCAAAGCCAGGACTACCCAGGCTGCTCCCTCCGCAACAGGTTCTAGCTCGAGGGAACTCAGCGGTTCGGGTCTATGAAGAAACCGTCCTTTTCCAGTGACCCACCGAGCGGTCTCACGGCGCTGCCCACACTTCCCCAGCCTTGTTTCCTTGTGCATCTGAGTGAGCAGACTTGAAGATGATGCTCCCTCAGCCGGTTTTCTCCCCGCTAAAGCTGCTGCCTCCTTACTGCTTCTGAACAGTCTGACAATATTTTGCCCGCTCTCCTACTCAAAACATGTTCACCAGCAAACAGAATGAGCTAAGTCAACGCCTGGCCTAGGGAGAGGTAGGCCTACACGTAAAAACTGGGGGACGCCAACACTCCCATGAGGCCTGACACCAGGGGCTGTGCGCTGCGAGCTGAACTCCCAGGCTACAGTGGCGCCAGGGGCAGGCTCAGCAGAGGGATGGAGGCCCGGCGGAGGGAAGGAGGCCCGGCGGAGGGAAGGAGGCCCGGCGGAGGGAAGGAGGCTCGCCCCACACCCTGGTCATGAGCGCAGCTTTTTAGTCGCAGGGTCTGACTGGCTGCTTGGAAACAAGCTCAGCGGGCAGCTGTGTCCGGCCTGGGGCGTCAGGCCGTGGCTAAGGCTCTGCCATGCCTTCTGAGCACACGGGGTTAACTCGAGAGAAGAGGAAGTGGAATATTCTGTGAAAGCGACCATGGAGGCTGTGACACGACAGAAGCAGGAGCCTGAGCGAGCGCATCCTTCTATCTGAAAACAATCAACAAGGCTTCTTGAAACATTTCCTGTCCATCTGACTGACGCGTGGACCTGATTTGGTCTCTTGTCCGTCGTGGCACAGGTCTGGGAGCGGGGACAAGGGCTGCGTTACCTGCAGAAGGGGCTCGTCCTGCACCTGCATGCAGTAGAAGAGTCCTCTCCACAGTTTTAGGAGTTCTTCTTGACTGAAACCTCCTACGGGGCAAAACACAAAAAAGCTTATTTTAGCACTTACACATTTCTTGACGCTTATGGTGGCCACAGAAATGACTGTTCTCTTGCACATCTTGTTCTTCGATCTGAGCATACATTCTGTCACTGTTTCAGGTGAGCCCACCAACCATGAACAAGCCGCTTCACCAGCAGCGGGAGGGGGCATGTCCTGCCAGCACAAGGAAACAAGTGTGGTTGACAAAACGAACCGAGGGGCTGGTACATCTGTCAAGCTCCAAGGCCCAAGGATGGAAGGAGCCGGCTACTGTCCTCAGTTTCTCCTGACTTCTGCTTGCCATCATTTTCACTGATTTCAATGAGGGAGACTACAAATCCTCTAAAAGATGCAGGTTTCTCTGGCCACACAGACCTTTAGCAAGTAGCCGCCAGGCGGCAGATCCGCGAGCCGGAGCACTGGGAGGGCTCAGGAGAGGTGGAAGCAGCTGCAGGCACAGCTGTGCCCACACTCTCAAGGACTCGGCTCTGGGAACCGTGCTGTGGGTAAGCTCCTTCCTGGGCAGCTGCCCTGCTCTAAGTGGTTTGGCCCAGCTGGGATGCCATTAAGCTACTGCTACCCTTCTGTCGTGCCACCTGTCGCCGAGTGCAGTGGCAGATGCACGAGTAACGGAAGCACTGAATGGTCACAAAACCACCAGGCCAGACCTCCAAGCTTTGATGTGTGTTGCTTTTTTTTTTAAAACTTTGTGTATGTGTGTGTGTGTGTGTGTCAGAAGGCACTGTGTGTCCCTGTGGAGGCCCAAGGATGACTTCGAGAATCACCCTGGATTGCTTTCACCTCCTTTTTGCTTTGCTCTGGGATTTCCCAGGCTCTGCCCACTAGGGTGGGAAGTGCAGGCTGCAGCTCTTTCTACCTGGCATTTTTTTTTTATTTTAAATTATTATTATTATTTATTCAACTGTGCACATGTGCGTGTGTATGTGCACGCGCGTGTCTGTGTGTGTGTGTGTCTGTGTATGTGCAGAACCACGGACGAATTCACGAACCACCATGGACGCCTCCACCTCCTTCTGCCCGGGATTCACAGGCTCTGCCCTACCAGGACCAGAAGCGCAGGCCGCCCCCGCTTCTGCCTGGCGTCTATACGTGGGATCTGGGATCCGAACTCAGGACCTTCCGCCTGCAAGGCGGAGGCTTAACCCCTGAGCCACCTCTCCAGCCCCTCTACCTGGCATTTTTACATAGGACCTGAGATCTGAACTCAGGACCTTCTGCTTGGGAGGCAGAGCTGTTTCTCCAGGCCCGCACAGTTCTTATGTATACTTTGCTTGGAAGCAGTAGGAGAAATGGTGAGAGAAGACGAGTGCGCAAGAGGCAGCTAACCATGGAGCCGTCCCGCCAGTCCTTCCGTTGTCACCTGGCACAGGTTCAGCTATAGCTCAGAATGGCTTCATACATGTAACCTCAACCTCTGCTCAGAACCATGTTGCAAAACACCGTACTGGCGAAGGATTCCTTCACGCATGAAGCCGTCCGTGTGGCTATACTTAAAGAGGAGTTCTTATGCTTCAAGGACACATGCCGAGGTGAACGGTTATGGGCTATCTCGAGGTGGCCAAGATGTGGCTCACAAAAATCTAGTTGCAGGAGGAAAAGACAGGAGGCTCGAGAGACAACCCAGACTGGTGCTGGGAAGCACCAGAGCAGAGAACTGTCCACAATGGTCTTTTATAAAAAGGAAAGACTATATGAGATTGCCAAGTGACGGGATTCTTCTTTTTGCATTTGAAAGACCCCCATTCAGCAGCCAGAGGAAAGCCCTTAATGAGCTCACCAGCTCCAAGAGGATCCAAATGGCCGAGTCCGTGTGCAGCGCCAGCACTGGGCGTGCCAGCTTCTGGCAGGCAGCTGCACTGCCCCCCATCTGCAGGATTTCAGTGGGGGGCTGGGCAGTGGGTGCTGTGCACAGCAAGTAGGGCTGAGGTAAACTGGAGAAAGGACACCGGCGGCCGCCTTCTCAGGACAGGCGTGTGTGCTGCAGGGAGGCTAGCCAGCTCAGCCTGAACGTCGCCCTGTACCCTCACAGCACAAGAGTGGGGCCCATCCAGGGCTACAGGGGCATGGATGTTGGGTTGAGGGGTGATTGAAGAGTCCTTGTTGATCCCACAAGTGTGCAGTGTCACACACTAACCTATTCCTGGTCAAAACATACACACGATGACGTGCATTTTGCACTACTTCCATCCAGAGCAACACAGATGTGTGTCTAGTTGACTGCCTGTGAACCTAGCTCCTCCTGCGGGCACTGGAGCCTGCCTGGTGGCACCCAGGCCCTCACTGTGCACATCCTGCAGACTGCACATCACACTCTTCCTTCCGGCCCTTCTCACCTAGAACAGCACGGTGCACTAGTCTCACAGGATTCTCACATGACAGCACAGTGCACGCATTCTCACAGGATTCTCACCTAAAAACAGCACAGTGCACGTATTCTCACAGGATTCTCACCTAAAAACAGCACAGTGCACGTATTCTCACAGGATTCTCACTTAAAACAGCACAGTGTGTAATGCGGCCAAAGAAACCCATTGAAGTCGTCCACCGATGCAAAAATGAATCTTTATTAAAATTCAAGCCTAGACCTGGGACACCCACCTCTCAGCACAGTGAAGAGTGAGCAACCCTGAGAGAGGAGGGTTTAGGGGTTCTATAGTGTTATCGCAAGCAGGGGCTGAGGAATTCGCACGTAGCTCATATAGCCTTCCTCAACCTGTCCCCTGGTGACTGAAGGCACCCTGCTCTCCTGGTATGTGCTGGGGGGGGTTGGCACCGAGGGGTCTGCGGTTCCTTCATGGACTGTCCATAAGCTAGTGGTTATCTGACTTCCCAGCCATCTGGTTGCCCCCCTGGAGGAGGGTGCTTGAGCTCCTAGGCACCTGATTCTGTTCAGGCTTCTCTGGGATTTCTAGGTAAATTGTAGATTCTTAAGAGCACTAGGAGAGGGGCTTGTAACTTTAACTTTTTCACATAGGGTCTCATAAGTGCACGTAGTCTCACAGGATTCTCACCTAAAAACAGCACAGGGCACTTATTCTCACAGGATTTTTTCCTCTTTTTGCAGTGCTAGAGACTAAATTTCACTCACGTAAGATTCTGTCACTGAGATGGTGCTCGTAAGGGTACTACGGCCAACTAGAAAAGTGATCCATGTCTGGACAGCCCACAGCTATCATAGGCAAAGCTAGCTACCACAGGATGTGCTAGAGGTCTCCACAAAGGAAGACAATTTCAACAGAGAGAGACATGGGCTTGGGCCAACAGGCAGAAAAGAGAGCACATCCTGTCTCATCTACACTGAAAGAGGGAAGGCAACAAAAGTATGGGGGATGCACACAGCTGAATGAGGTTCCGACGTCTGAAGTGTGCAACATCAAAAACTGCCAGCTTTGGGCCCCAGATCCCACGCTGTAATAGTGCAGTGCGGGTAAGGGTCAAAATTAAGATACACACAAGCACTCTGTCAGAGCAAAACACTGCTTCACAGTAGATGTTATGATTAGTTCATTGTTTAACCAAGTCTTTTCTACAGCTTTTAAAAAATTTACTAGAGAGAGAGAGAGAGAGAGAGAGAGAGAATCTTCTACTATGTGGGCTGCAGGAACGGAGTCAGGTGGTCAAGTTGCCTTAGATCCCTTCCTGGCTGAGACTTACTTAGGTGGTCCGGATGCTTCTTGCAGGGCGCGTGTTCATGTGCATACGAGGGTCAGCGATCTATCGTTCCCCAGGAGCCCCCATCTTGTTCTGAGACAGGATCTCTATGGCCTAGACTTCACCTGTTGGCGGTCAGTCCAGGGATTTGAAGCTGTGTCTGGTCCCCAGAGCCTGGATCGCACATGCTCATCATCATGCCTGGCCTTTTTTTTTTTTAACATGGGGCTCTTAGGGACAGAACTCAGGTCTTCATGCTTGCAAGGGAAGAACCCCCAGCCGCATCTCACAGCTCTTTAAACCATGGAGTGTCACACCCCACAGGTCATTGGAACTGAATGTGTGGACACTTAAAAAAATTAGCAACCATGTTTTCTGAACACAGATCAAAAATTAATTCAAAATCAAATGGATCCAAGGTGTGTCTAGCTGCAATTAGCGTATGGGCTGACTTCACTGCAGCCTCCATCCTGACACTGCCCTGTGCACACCTCATGCCACCGGGCGCCAGCGGGTGCTGTCTGAAACACTGCAGTTCACATTCAAAACCACCGTGAGTTGTGACCGGTAGCACTGTACAGAGCACACCATCCTCTGCTCTGACTGGAACACGACGGTTTAGTTAAGCAGGCTGCAGCCCTTCCTTAGGGTCTCTCCTCCATATGTTATCTTGCACCCAGAGCACCTCTGGATTGTCTCGTTACAATGTCTGGTTTTGAAAATTGCAGGCAGTGTGGTGGCTCATTCTTGCAATCCCAGCAGTTAGGAGGTTGAGTCAGAAGATCTGCTCAGTTCACTGTTGTTGTTGCTGGCTTGAGTTTCATTTAAAAAAAAATCATTCATTTCAGCTTGTGATTAGGACAGAACAGCTTCTGAAATAGCTGTGAATGTGTTGCTGCCATTTTATGCTGCGGATTCCATAGAAAGTAGCAATCTCAGAATTGACAATTAAGAAATTAAATCAACCATCAGCTCTGAAAAAATGCTGAAGATAAGATGACCCACATCATTAGCATCAAACATTCAGCAAGATTGAGTTCCTTATGTAAAAATGAGCATACCCATCTCATTAGCATGCAAATTCCTTTTAGTTTTCAGGAAGTGGTGACTTCATGTGTGTGTCACGAAACTGTTTCAAAAGCAGATTTCTTCATGGTTTATTCCAACTAAGTGCTTGACTAATGCGTCTATCTTATCCACCTCCGTGGGGCCATGCAACAACCAAAGCCGGGGTGCAAGCAGACCTGGTTGGGTCAAATCCTACTCCCACACCCGTTTTCCTGCTATGTTGGAGATAACAAGATGCACTTCTGAAGCACCTGGAGAGAAGGTGCCATATCCGGTGACTCCGTTCTTCGACCCCAGCAGCAGCAGTGCGCACCTGCACCAGTTCTCCCCGCCGCCATGGTCAGACCCGCCTTCTTTTCCTCTTGGCAACACATTTCTCTGGGCACCAGGGGCTGACGTGGGGTTCAAACACGCTAGTTGACATGGTCACCCAGCTACCACCCCCATTTCTTAGTGTGCCACTGGGTTTCTCCAGGAACCCAGGCTGCCTGGAATATGATCCCCTGCCTCAGCCTCCCCGGCACTGGGATTGCACACTGGCCAGGGGACTCATTCTTACAACCGTGCTGCTTACATGACAATTTAGGTTGTGTGTGTGTGTGTAACAGGGTAGCGTGTGTCCCTGTGGAGGCCCAAGTGTGATACTGGGAATCATCCTTCATCGCTTTTCCCTTGTTTTCGCTTTGCGCTGGGGTTTCCCAGGTTCTGCCCACCAGGGCCAGAAGTGCAGACCACTGCCCTTTCCACATGGCATCTGAGATCTGAATTCAGGTTCTTCTGCTTGGGAGGCAGTCTTTTTTAAAAAAATTATTTTGTTTTTCTAGTTTTATAAGCATTTACTGAGTATTTATCCCTGCTTCCCTCCATTCCCCTCCCTTCCTTTCATCAATCCATCCTACTCCCTCCCACTCTCCTGCCTGTTCGCTCTGGTTTATCTACTCTTGTGGGGGTTCAGGCCTCTTGTGGCACACAAAGTTGTCTCTCTTTGGGCCACCCTACTGATGGGAGCATTTTCCTTCACTCATCTACCTTTAGTCTCCAAAGTTTCCACTCTGTGTTCTTACCTCTCTTGAGATCCTCTATAGCCTATAGGGCATGTTAGTAAGTCAGTCATTGTGCAAGTCTGGTAAGGATGAGTCTCACTGCAGTGAGTGCCAGGCAGAGTCTTAAATCCTGAGCCATCTCTCCAGCCTGGTTGTAGCTATTTTAAAGTGAATGATGTAAAAATGAAAGCGAGACACAGACACAGGAAATACCACTGAGCCTTTGAAATGAGACCGAGGAACTGAAGCTCTCTCCTTGCAGGGAGCACAGGGGTCTCTTCAGATGAGGCGTGTCGTGCTCTATCTACGCACACAGCTTGTTGGGTACTGGGTGGAGAACTAACTCCAGCAGTAGGAAAAGCATCCATTTTCCCTCGGTCCACTTACTCCAAGCCATCGCGAAGGAAGCATTGACAACTGAAACAGGCAGAGCTGGCTTTGAAGATGTACCCCAACTTTAGTTGATCGAAACATTCAAGGTTGCAGAGCAGCTGAAACAGGCAGAGACTGGTTCATGGGTGTTCTTCCCAAGAACAGCACAGAACTGGTGCAGCATAGTTTGCATGTACGTGTGAATGACCACATCAGGACTTACAAGCCGTAAGAGCTAAACTTGGGGTGGGGATGGAACTCCAGCACCAAAGCAGGATGGCACAAAGACTTCTAATTTATTGTGAAGAACACAGAGCTATCTATTTCTGCTGCCAACAGCTAAGTATTTCAGTAAGCCTAGATAAAAAGTCAGATTTCCCAACAAGATGCAAAAGAAGCCTGCCTATGAGATGCAACTGTAGGGTAGATTTACCTTGTCCCAGGCTTGGCATTCACTCTGGTTGTGGGGGTGAGGAGGAGAGAAGACGACACACGTGTAGTGCATGTGTGGATGGTGTGTGCGCAGCATGTGCATAAGTGCATGTGGAGGCAGAGGGTGAGGTCTAGTGGATTCCTTCTCCAGCTCTCCACCTTATCCTCTGAGCCTTACCTGTCTGACCTGGGCACCCCATATCCCCGCCCCAGTGCTGGAATTACTGGGCATGCTGCTGTGTATGGTCTTTACGTGGGTGCTGGAGATCTGAACTCGGGTCCTCATGTTCTTGTAGCTATGTTTGGCAAGCCCTCCATACTCACGCATAGTGAGGAGCAAGACAAGGCATGGTAATGCCAACTAGGAAGGAAACTGGGGCAGTGGCGTAACCACCTCATGTAGACCATTGTGCTACCTCTCGCTCCAAGTCTGGGGCATCCTCTCCAAAGGCTCTGGCCCTCAGACGTGTTATCCCTCTGCGCTTATCGCCTGCCAGATCCTCCTAAGGCCGCCTGTGTTTCTACCTCGGCTAAGAGAACAGATGGAGCCTAAACAGTGCTGAAAAAGGGCACATCAATATAGAATTAAAAAAAAAACAATGCAGTTGTGCTTAGTGGAGGCGGGCAGATCAGGAGGCAACTTGGGCTAGCTACCCAGGCCCTTAAAGTCTCAACCCCTCTCAATCCCCCCAAACGACAAAACCTCAAATCAAAAAACAATGTAGCTAAGGGCTATAACACACGTTGATGTTTTAGACCCCCCAGAGGAGCAAGGACCAGGAAGTGATGCTGCCAGATACAGACAAGGGATGGAATTATCTGCACAGCAGGCAGGAGACAGCTACTAAGGTGAAGAGAAGTGTTTGTGAAGCCCTGACCCGCATGGTTCTGCTGAGGAACTGAAGTCCAGACTTGGCCTGCAGACCCAAAATTCCAAGGCAGGGGATGGCACAACTGATCTGCTGTAAGGAAGTGACCGAGATAGTGACGTGGCTTGGTGGGTAAAAGCGCTTGCCCCCAAGCCTGGCGCACTCACACGGAGGAAGAATGGACTTCCTTCGAATTGGCCTCTGGTGTCCATGCAGCCAAAGGAAGGGTGCATGGGTGGCCGAGAAGCAGCAGCAGGAGAGAACTGGGTTTTGGGGGATGAATGGGGGTGCAGAGGGGTATTCAACACCTTTTGGGTATTGAACATCCAGGTAAAGTACCAGGCTAACAACCCTGATCTCGGGTGGGGCTTGAAAGTTAGGTTGAGGACAGGGATCGGCGCACACGGGGCCGAGCACATGGCAATCAGCTGGATTTCGAGGGGCAGCTCTGCAAGCACGAAGCCGGAATTCTGTTTTCCACTCCTCTATCAGCCTCTTACAAGAATACATTTCCTTTCCTCTTCGCAGGCCAGTCACCCTAACGGGGGCCGTTGAGCCGCCACGAGCCGGTGGATTTCAAACGTTCCACGATTAGCAGTGCCGAAATCCAGCTGTGGCCAACTCGGCGCAACTCAACCCCTGCAGCGCGCGCCCTGAAAGCAAGTCTCCCCACGTGCTGCATTCCAGCCACAGTTAAAACCCAGATCGCCAGGCCGCAGGCTCTCGGGGCGCTGCCGCACGCGCAACTCCGTCTCAGCACACTCTTCGGGGTACCTCGGCCCCCGCGAGGTCAGCTCTGCCCTGCTGCACAGTCTGTGAGGCTGCTCGTGGACGCCGGCTGGGAAGGTCTCCCCTGGACTGCTCCTTCCCGCCCCGCGGTCCCCCTGCCCTTCCAGCGCTCACACGCGCACCCCCCTAGCGTACAGAGGTGCCTCGCAGGTAGGAACCCCGTGTTTTCTCCGGCACCCCGCTCTCGAAGGCACCATCACAAGCCGGCGGGAATCTGAGACGAGAACCGCCCAGAACCGGGGCAAGGCGGGCCGCGTGGGAGCCGGTCAGCTCCGGCTCAGCTCTGTTTCCGCGCGCTCCGAGCCCGCGTTCCGGGGTCCCCGCCGACGGCCACCTCGCACCTCCCCGCGGCACGACCGCGCCCCGGCGCCCGCCCGCCCCGGCGCCCGCCCGCCCCGGCGCCCGCCCGCCCCGGCGCCCGCCCGCCCCGGCGCCCGCCCGCCCGGCGCCCGCCGCCCGGCGCCCGCCCGCCCCGGCGCCCGCCCGCCCCGGCGCCCGCCCGCCCGGCGCCCGCCCGCCCCGGCGCACCTGTGTCCCTCTGCGTCCGCACGCCGAGGTACTGCCGCAGCTTCCGCGCCGCCCGGTCGCGGACGCCCTTGTCGCTGGAGGCCAGCCGCTGGGCGAACTGGATCTCGGCGGACGGCATGGCGGGGCCCATGGCGCCCGCTCCCGCCCGCCGGGCCGCGCTTCAGGGCCGCGGGGCGCTCGGCGGCGCGCGGTGATGACGTCACTCGCGGCGCTCGCAGCGCGTTCTGGGAGCCCCGCGGCCCTTCCGCCCCGCGCCCTGGGTGCCGGAGGTTCGGGCCTTGGGCGGGCAGGGCTGACGCGCGCGTCTCGGCCGGGAAGCCGGTCTCGAGGGCGCCCGTTACTACGCGCATCGCGCACAGCTCCTGCGGCTCCCCGCGCCGCGTCATGTGCCGCTCCGCGGGCTTCCGGGTCGGAGCCGAGACCCAGAGGAGTTTTTGCGGGGTGTCGGTGCTCCACCGGTGGACAGCAGCCTCAGGACTGGGGTCGCCCGGCCCGGGGTCCTTCCTGCGGTGGTGCTGTTGGCAGCGGTGCGGGGGGCGCATCCTGCTGCTTTAGGGAGGTGCAGGGAAGTCGTCGTCAGGGCGCACGCGGGGCAGGTTGGGGGGATCTGAGAAGGGAGGACGGACCCCGTCCTGAGGACCGGGGTCTGTAAAGCAGGCCTTCTGGGGGGTCTTAGAAATGCAGAAGCGTCTTCCCGCCCCATCCGAGGTTGTCTGTCATTAAACTGCTTCCGTATTTCCAGCTGGGGAAATTCTTCGGCGCTCTGGCTCGAACAGACCGCAGGCAAAGCCCCCTCGTCCGGGGTGCTGCTCTGCAGGGACAGGGGACGCCCCTTCTCGGGCCGCCGGCGCTGGGAGCGGGGCACAGGCCCTGACCCGGCCCCCTCCGTCCTCTTCCCCACCCCAAGTACTAGACCGAGGCCGTGAGCCGCCCACAGCCGGGAATGGATGTAGGATGAGCATGCTGTATTCGTAGTCGTCATGGGCGCGGAGGATGGAGAGAGGAGGAGGAGGATGCAGAGAGCAGGCGGAGGAGGGAGGGCGGAGGCGAGGCTGGCGTGTTGGAGATGGAGGAGGCTGATGGTCGGCGTCGGACTGGATGCGCGTCTGCTTCTTGCTTTCTGCGGCGATGTCGGCAATTCTCAGCGGCTGGGCTGAGTCGGATTTTCGCCTCGTTAGTTCGTTGCTGCCTTCTTTAGCCTCGTCGGCTCCCCGTTCTTGCTCTCGTCGTGAGCTTCATCTTTCTCTCTTCGCTTATTGCTTCTTTCTCTCTTAATTTCGGAGGCGTCTCTTTTTTTCCTTTTCGCTTTCTTTCTTGCATCTCCGCCGTCGCTTACGTACTTTATTCTTCTCTTCTGGTTCTTCGTCCGTTCGTCTTTCGTTCTTCTATCTGCTGCGTCTTGCGGCGGCGCCTGCTGCTTGCGGCGGCGGCGTCGGTCTTCTATGTCTTCCTTTCGGCTTGCAGGCCGTCGGCTTTAGTCATGTCGGCTTCTTTGTCGTCGGCTGCTTCCTTCGTCTCCTTCTTCTCTTTCTCTCTCTTACTTCTCGTACGGGTGCTTCGGCTTCTTTCTCGCGTCGTCTGCTTCTTGCATTCTTTTCTTATCTCTCTTCTTCTTTCCTTCTTGCTTCTTCTTCTTTCTTTCTTCTTCTCCTCTTTCGGTCCTGCGTCCGATGCTGGCGGCGTCTTCTGGCTCCTCCTGCTTCTTCTTCGTCTTTTCATCGGCTTCTTACTGTCTTCTTTCTCTCGTCTTCCTTCTTCTTCTTTCGCTACTTAACATCTTACTTCTTTCTCTCTATCTTCTTGCGTCTTCTTTCTTCTTCTTCTTCTTTCTTCGACTTCTGCTTCGTCTTTCTTTCTTCTCGTCTTCCTTTTCTACTTTCTTCTCGATTTTTTTGTTTTACTCTTCTTTTCTTGCTTCTGTCGTGCTCTCGTTTCTCTCTTTTTTCTGCGTTCTTCTGTTTCGCTCTCTTCTTGCTTTCTTCTTTCTTCCTTCTTTCTTCCTCCTCTTCTTCTTCTTCTTTCCTTTGCTTCTTCTTCTTCTTTCTCCCTTCTTCGTATTTCTCTCTTCTCTTCTCCTTGTCTTCGTTTCCTTTCCGCTCTTCGTCTCCTCTTCTTGCTGATCGGATTTTTCTTCTTCGTCTGTCTGTCGCGCTCCTCTTCTTTTTTCTCTCTCTCTTCGTTCTTCCCTATTCTGCCCCTTCTTCTTCTTCTTCTTCTTCGTCCTTGCTCTATGCTGCTTCTTCGGTTCTTGCCATTTCTCCTTTTACTTCTTTCTCCTCTTCTTGCCGTTCTTCTTTCCTACCTTCTGTTCTTCTTCTTACCCCTTTTTTTGTTTTCTCTCCTTCGTGTCTCTTTAGACTCTTCTTACTTTTTCCTGTCTCTCTTCTTCGTCATCTCTTTCTTCTCTGTCTTCTTTCTGCTTCTCTTGTCGCTCTGATTTAAGTCACTCTCTTTGCTCTTCTTCTGCTTTCGTTCTTTCTTCCTCTTCTTTCTTTTCTTCGTTCTTTCTTCCGTCTCCCTTCTTCTTCTTCCTGTGCTCTCTTCGTCTGATTCTTCTTTCTTTCCTTCTCCCCAACCACGCCCCCCGCCCCGTCGTTCTTCTTTCTTCTGCTTCCTTGCCTCGTCTTTCGTCTTTCTTCCTCTTCTTTCCTTCGCTTCTTACCCCTTTCTTTTCTGTTG
>JALPQD010000434.1:1630688-1660256 GCA_023101885.1 Typhlomys cinereus | reverse complement strand
ACCGACAGCCGGCGAAAGTTCCTCCAGCTCCCTCCTCCTCCCGTTGACTCAGCACCCTCTATCCCTCTCAATACCTCCCCCTCCCCGAATGAACCCTTCTCCCGTCCCGCTAGCGCGAATCCACGCGCACTCATACTACCTCTCACTCCTCCTCTGCCTCCTCCCTCCCTCGCTACTACCTCGCCCCCCTCACCCGCCCCTCCTCTCCTCTCCCCCTCCGTGTTTCCCCGTCCTGCCCCCTCTCCCTCCCCTCTCCCTCTCCCTCCCTCTTCTCCGTCCTCCCTCTCCTCCTCCTCCTCTGCCTCCTCCTCCCTCTCCCCTCCTCCTTCCTCCTCCTCCCTCCTCCCCCTTTCCTCTCCCCTCTCTCCTCCTCTCCCTCTCCTCCTCCTCCTCTCCCCTCTCCTCCCTCCTCCCTCTCCTCTCCCTCCCCCTCTCCCCTCCCCCCTTCCTCCCTCTCCTCTTCTCTCCTCCTCTCTCCTCCCTTCTCCATCTCCCTCTTCCTCTCTCCTCCTCTTCTCTCTCCTCCCTCTCCCTCCTCCTCCCTCTCCCTCTCCTCCCTCTCCCTCCTCCCCCCCTCTCTCCTCCTCTCCCTTCCCTCTTCTCGCTCTCCCCCTCCTCCCTTCCTCCCCTCCCTCTTCTCTCTCCTCCCTCTCCCTCCTCCCTCTCCCTCTTCTCTCTCCTCCTCTCCTCCTCCTCCCTCTCCCTCTCTCCCTCTCCCTCCTCCCCCCTCTCCCTCCTCCTCCCTCTCCCTCCTCTCCCTCTCCCTCTTCTCGCTCTCCCTCTTCTCCCTCTCCCTCCTCCTCCCTCTCCCTCCTCTCCCTCCTCCTCGCTCTCCCTCTTCTCGCTCTCCCTCCTCCTCCCTCTTCTCCCTCTCCCTCCTCTCGCTCTCCCTCCTCCTCCCTCCTCCCTCTTCCTCCTCCCTCCTTCCTCTCTCCTCCCTCTCCCTCCTCCCTCTGCCCCCTCCTCCCTCTCCCCCTCCTCCAGCTCGTTCCCTCCCCCATCTCCCCGGCTCTTTGGAACAAACGTTCAGCAGTTAGCACAACTTAAACCTAACAATTCGTCCATCGCACAGTCGCAGGAAAACACCGACAGTGGACGCGCCTCGGCCACAGCTGGCTGGACGACGTCGGGAGCTTCCTGTTCCCACGCGAGGAGGACGAAGGAGGAGGAGGGGGAGGAGGAGGCAGGAGGAGGAGGGAGGAGGGGGAGGAGAGGGAGGAGGAGGAAGAAGGAGGCAGGAGGACGAGGAGGAGGAGAGGAGGAGGCAGGAGGAGAAAGGGAAGGAGGGAGGAGGAGGAGGAGGGGAGGAGGGAGGGGGGGGGAGGAGGAGGGGAGGAGGAGGACGAGGAGGAGGGAGGGGGAGGACGAGGAGGAGGACAAGGAGGGAGGAGGAGGGGGAGGACGATGAGGGGGAGGAGGAGGGGGAGGAGGGGAGGAGGAGGGGAAGGACGGGAGGGGGGGAGGAGGGAGGGGGAGGAGGGACAAGGAGGGAAGACGAGGAGGACGAGGGGAGGAGGACGAGGATAAGGACGAGGAGGGGGAGGATGAGGAGGAGGGGGAAGGGGAGGACGAGGAGGAGGAGGGGGAGGACGAGGAGAGGAGGGGAGGGGGCCTGCCGTCTCGGCTTCGTGGGACTCCTCCTCCATCCTCCTCCTCCTCCTCTCTCCATCCTCCTCCTCCATCCTCTTCCTCCTTCCTCCATCCTCCTCCTCCTCCCTCCATCCTCCTCCACTCACAGTGGAGGCCCCACCGCGGCCCCGCGGCTCCAGCCTTACTGGCTCTGCGGCCTCATGCTTTCTGGCCGGATGCCGCGTCTGTGGCCGGGAGTCGTGGTGTGAGGATGGAGCCGCAGTCTTCATCTACAGCATCGTCCTGAGACAAGAAAGACGTGAGGTGGGCACAAGCAGAACTTCATCCAGAGATGAAGAGCAGGAGGAGCTTCTTCCTCGGAAGCCAGCCGGCTCTCTCCACGGCCCTGCCTGGGCCGCGACTCTTCTTCTCGGGCTCCCAGAGCAGACGGGTCCTGTCCTCCGTCTGCCATTTCCGAAGTGCCACAGTCTCCCCAATTATCGCCTTGACGACTGTGTAATGTTCCTCTGGGTTCAGGCGCGGAGATTTGCGGCCACCCATGGACAGCTCGGGAAGCTTGCGTTGTGCAGTCGCTCACTGTGTCTGGCTCACGGGAAGGCTGCGACAGTCACCTGTGCTGCCCCCTCTGTCGATGGGCCCCGGGCAGGCACGAGGTGGGAGCAGTCAGTGGGCTTGGGGGTCTCCTACCAGGGACGGCTCTCGGTGCTGGACCCCGAGCTCTTAGTCCCCTAGAGGGTCTCTGGCCCTCTCTGCCCCCTCTCCGCCCCTGCTCTCTGCCCCCTCTCTGCCCGCTCAGGTGCTGCCCAGGTGCTGCTGGGATGGGGGACGCAGCAGGTGTCACAGCCTCCCTGCTGGGCCAAGCATGTGTGTGCCACCCCTTCCCTCACATGGGGGCATCAAGAGCAGAGGGAGCAGAGGTGTCCCTGGGGGCTGCTGGCAGGTGTGTCCCCTAACCTTCCCCGCCTGGGTGGGGCAGTATGGGGTAACTTTTCCTTCTCTGTTCTATCTAGGCTCTCCCAGGTTTCTGATCTGGACCCTTTGGGGGGCATCGCTGCTCCTTCGTGTGGGGCCAGATGCTTATATTTCACGGGCATGTCCCTGGATTCCACGGACTCTCCGTGGACCCTGCCCCCAAGAACTAAGAGTGGGCGGGAGTGAGGGGCTTGCCCTGACTCTAAACAGGCTGCCTATGGCGTCCCCGGGAGTGTCTGCTTTGCGAGCAGAGCCGGGACCCCCCGCCGCATCTGCGCAGCTGGTTACTTCAGAAGCAGCAAGGCCTCCCTGTCGGAGCATGCATCTCCTCACAGCAGCATCTGCAAGGGCCCGGCAGGGCTGCAGGAGGGGGACGAGAAGGAAGAGGGAACAGGGAGGGAGGGTGCGGGCCGCAGGGGGGGTCTGGCCTCCCACACCTGCGCCTCTGCCTCACAGCCGCGCCCACTCTGTGGTTCTTTGGGGCCTGGGTCTGTCATGTGACAACATGAGGGGAGGGGGCGAAGTGTGTACACACATGGTTGTGCGTGTCTGAGTGTGTGCGCCTGGGAGGGTGAACATGGGACGGGTGGGAAGTGTGAGTGGACACATGTTTTGTGCATATGAAAGAGCTGACCTGTGAGGGAGTCCATGTGTGTGTTACCATGTAAGAATGTGCACGTGCGTATGCTTGTGTAATGCAGATACGTATATATCTGCTGTGCATGAATGGTTCTGGTTCATGTGTGTGTCTGTGTACAGGGAAGAGCTGGTGTGCATGTATATATGTGTGCATCCATTGCACGCACGTGTGTGTGAATGAACCTGTGTGTTCATGCATGTATCTGTGTATGTGTGCATTTATGCGTGCATACATATGTGCGTGTGCCTGTATTCGTGTGCGCACATGTGTGTGTGTGCATTTGTGTGCGCGTGCATGCACGTGTGTGTGTGTGTGTGTGTGTGTGTGTGTGTGTGACGGGGTCATTCCTGCCTCGGGGACTCCTGTGGTGTCTCTGGTGTCCTCGTCCCTCAGGTCTGGCTCAGGTCCTGGTCTCTGTCCTCAGTCCAGTGGAGAGCGTGCCTTGGGGCTCATGTTTCCCTGCAGTTGGGAGGGGAGGGCTCTGGCATGCGCCGTGCAGACGGGCGCCTGCTGGTGCGGCCTCCTGCCTGTCTGGACCTGAGCCCGTGGCCCCAGCAGCCCTGGCCGTCACGTTTGCCTGGAGGCTGGCTCGTGACAGATGCGTGGTAAAGGTGGACAGTAGCTCCGGGAGCCTGGGGCCTGCAGGGTCCTGGCCACACCGTGCTGGGCTAGGCAGGCGGTGGTCTCAGGCCCCTGCTGTGGGAAATGACCCCGCTAGTGCTGGGACCAAGTCCTCGCCCGGGAGCCCTGGCAGGCGTCACCTTGTCTGTAGCCACATTGCACAGAGCTGGGGGGGACCTGGAGGGGAGACCGGGGGACTCAGCTGGAGGCCCGAGCTCCTGCCTGTCTTAGACCCCAAATCTCTCCGCTGCCCTAGCGCGAACACCTCTAGAGCAGCTCTCAGGGTCTGTGTGGAGTCTGTCCTCACTCGGCTGGTCCTGAAGCCTGGGGGAGCTGGATGACCCGATGCCGCATCTCACGGCGGTCCCCTGCCCTCACAGCTAGGCTAGCCACACCTTCGTGCATGCCCCCCAGTGCCACGCTCCACCCTGCTCCCCTACACAGGGAGGACCCTTCCTCAGCTGACTGGCTGCTCCCCCACCTCAGGCAGCTGGGGATCGGCAGGGCCCGCAGCGAGCAAAGCCCTGCAGGACCCTTCTCACTTGTCACCCCACCCCCATACACACACCTCACACACACACATGCACACACACACACCTCACACACACACACGCCCCACGCTCACCCCCCCCACGAGGCTTGGCCCACCTGGCTGTTGTGACACTGCACCCGTCTGGCGTGTCCTCACCCACCTGCCCTGCTCCGTCATCCACTGCTGCTCAGAGCCCCACCCAGGGTGGGAACCGGAGCTGTTGTTCGCAGAGCGGCCCAGAAGTTTCCATTACAGCGACACGGGCGGGCCACGGCCTCACAGCCCCAGGCTGGCGGCTTCCTCAGACTGTACAATGGGATCTGCAGGCGAACGGATGCCCACAGGGTCCGGTGGTCCCAGGTAGAGGAGTTGGACCCCGGCGCAGGCCCGTCAGCAGCTCCGTCCAGGGCTGCGGGCAGAAGCCCAGAGCCATGCGTCTTCTTCCAGCTGGAAAGGAAACGGGAAGCTGTGGACACCCCTCAACACCTCCCCTGCAGGGCGCTGCTCCCCACCTCCCCTGGAGGGCGGAGTCAAGAGAATGGTCAGGCAGGGTCCCGGGAAGGACCGGTGCTCCCAGCACGGTGTTCCCACCAGGAAGAGGCTGGCAGCTCCCCAGATTCCGAGCATTCCTGACTTGAGTGGGAGGGCGCGCCCCTGGGAAGGCCCCGGCCGGGGTGGTCTCTGCGGGCCTCTGGGGAGCCCCTGACCAGGACCCGTGAGCGGAGCAGAAGCTGAGCTTGTGTTCTCCAGCCCCTGGGCCTCCGCCCCGTCACCCCTGGGGTGCACGTGGTTTGCTTGGGGCAGCAGCAGCTCAGGTAACGGTGGCGTGGCCGTGGGGTGTTTCAGAAGCGCCTGGGAATGCGTCGCGGCTGACCTAGGCCTTCCTGTCACCCTCAGGATTCAAGCTGGGGTGAGACCCGAGGACTGAGAGTCCTTTGCACACTGTCCAAGCCCCGGGGAGCCGGATGCGCCACGGCGCAGAGGGGCCTCGGGTGCTGGGCGACGCGTCTGCTGACCCTTGGCCTCTGCTCTGCCTGGAGCAGCCTTGCTGTCCCGCGGGCCACAGGCTCCGGGCTCAGGCCGCTCGGCCCCTCCTCAGAGCCTGGCCTTGGCATCTGGTGGGTAAAGGGACGCCAGAGCCCTGGGGGCAGAGGGGGCTGCCCAGAGCGCAGAGGGTCGGGCACTGGGATGAGCCCAGCCTCCTGCTGCTTCCCACGCACACGAGGAGCCGCCATGTTGGGGTCACCAGCTGCCTTGGCTGCCTGCAGCCGTCCCTACTTCAGGATCCCCCGCTGGATGATGGGGGAGGGCGCCCTGGACCACGTCTGCTGTCATCTGATGAGCTCCGGCTGCGGCGCTCGCCGGCCACCATTGCTGGGCTCCGATCCCACGCAGGAAGGTCAGGCCTACCTGGTCCCCAGAGTCTGTCCTCTCGTCTCGCTGCCTGCTGCGTCCACAAGTGGGAGAAGCCACCGGGCTGCGTGGGACAGCCAGCAGGATCCCCTCGGGAAGCAGGCCGGGGACAGGCCCGGCCTCCTCGGGCTCGTCCTGAAGGGAGCAGTGGTCTCTGCCTGGGTCCCCAGACAGGCTACAGCGTCCAGCCAGCAGGGCCGAGCCGCCACTGCTTCCCCCTTTGACAGAGATTACAGCCACCCCGAGGCAGGCCACCCGTCCCAGGGGACGGCAGTCTGGGCCCGCGGACAGGGCTAGGGGTCAGCACTGGCTCCGCCCCTCTTGGCCCCGGCTGTCTCTGCTCTAGGCCAACTCCAGAGCTGTGAGGCTCAGAAACAGACCGTACGTGTGGAGGGGGTGGGGGTGGGGGTGGGGGTTGGGGGGACATGGACAACTGCAGAATCCAGCTCTTGGCCAGACTTTGCTGTACAGCGGAGTCCTGAGGCGGGCATGAGCTTCCCCCCTCCCCAATCCTGGTCCTCTGCCCAGCGCACCCTGCTCTGGGGTCTCGGGAGAACAAGGCCCGAGCGCAGATTGGAGCATGCAGGCCGCGTCACAGGCCTCAGGAGGAGGGGCTGTCAGGCTGGGAGGGACAGCAGGTGTGGGGGGCTGCTTTCCCAGAGTCTTTCCCAGGGCCAGGCACAAAGTCCTTTCTGCCGTTGCTGCTCAGAGAGGTGCAGCAACCTATCAAAAGTCACACAACCTGGATGGAGGTGGCAAGGTGGAGTGTGCTCAGGGCTGATAGACCCCCTCACCAGCCTGTGAAAGCTCTTTGCACAAAACAACAGGGAGACCCTAGGGTTGGGGTCGTTGGATGTGCAGGACCCTGCTGGTTTGGGGGGTTTTAGCTATGATGGGGGGCTGAGGTGGCGTGGAGAATCTGTCCCCATGTGGTTCCATTAGGAATGATGGCCGCACCCTGCTCTTGCCCAGGACCCACATCCAGCCACAGTGGCCCGAAGCCTCGGCTGGTACCAGGCTGGGCAGCCATGGGTGAGGGCTTCATCTTCATGCCAGGTCAGGACACCCCGTTTCTTCATAGAGCAGGCGTCTGGGGGCCTCACAAGGGTGAAGTCACAGCTGATCTTGGTTCTGGGACCATTACCCACGAGCGCCAGGGAAGAGGGTGACGTGGGAAGCTGGCCTTAGGGTGAAAGGTAGGTGGACACGATCCACCTCCCTGAGCCCCGACCCTGCTTCCGGGTCCACAGGGCCGCAGTCGCCCTTCTGGGTCAGAGCAGGCTGCAGAGCTGGAGCTCCCGGCTGCCCCTCCCAGGGCCGCTGAGCCGGAGAGCAGGATGGCCGCCCAGGCCTCGGCAGCTCCCTGGAGCAGAGCGTCGGCACGGGCTGCTCGCCTTGGGTGGTGCATCAGCCTGGAGGCGCGGGCCGGTGGCTTCCGTCCTCTGACCCAGCAGGGTTGCACCGCCTGGCTCCCCTGATGTGGCAGGTGCTGTACCTTCCGCATACGCAGGGGCTATGGGGCCCTCGGAGGGTCCTGGTCCCTGGGGAGAGGGAGGCAGGCCCCTTCTCAGCAGTGCAGGAGAGAGAGAGAGCGCGCGAGAGAGAGCGAGAGAGAGAGAGAAGAGAGAGAGAGAGAGAGAGACAGAGAGAGAGACAGAAAGAGGGAGAGAGAGAGAGAGAGGGAGAGAGAGAGAGAGACATATCTTTGGGAAAGACCTCGGGTCACCCCCTGGTTCCCCGGAAGGGCAGGAGGGTGTGATGGTGCCGCAGGACGCTGCCCTGCGCTCGTGGCCAGCGAGGCTCTGCTGCCACCTTGGACTCGCTCTTGGGTCCGAGGACACATCTGCTGTTGTGCTGTTTTGAGTGAGTCCAGGAGCCAGGGACAGGGGCACAGGGAGGTCGGACAAGGGCTCAGCGTGAGGCGCCGGGCTGGTCCTCACCAACCACGGAGCCGGGTCTGGCATGGGTTGCTGGGGTCCCGGGCGCTGCGGCAGCAGGAAAAGGCTCTTGTGAGCAGGCTCAGGGGGACAAGGACCCCTAGAGTCACCACTGGATATGGCCGGGTAGTTACAGGGCACCTGGGGAGGTCGTGGGCGTGGCTTGAGGGTAGGGGTCTGGGACGGGGGAGGACACGGATGGCAGGAGCGGGCTGCAGGTCACGGGACCTGTGCACGACTCCTAGTGGGTGCGGCCTGGGGTCCACAGGCCCTGGTGGTCCTTGTGCGGCAGGTGGGGACATTTCTACCAGACACCTGTGCAAGAGGCAGTGAGTCGGCAAGCCGCCCACCACTGGGGAAGGACGTGACGCTCGTGCCTCTGGGGGCTCTCAGGCCACTTTGAGGTGACGTGTTGTGGAGAAGGTGACAAGAGGAGGTGCCCCACGCCGTGCGCGCACCATGCGTAGGGACCTGCTCTCGCGCACAGCCCAAAGACGCGCCCGTCTGGTTTGCAATGCAGGTAAAGGTCCTGCCCAGGTCGCAGCCTGGAGGTGAGGGCTCTCGAAGGCTTAGACCATGCCTGGTCATCCGTGAGACGAACCTGCAGGGCAGTGTCCCCAGCTCCCAGCAGGTGGTGGGACCCTCCGAGCGGCCGGCCACAGTGCAACCCGCAGCCTGTTAATGGGAGCCTCTGGGCCCCACTGCACTAACAAAGTGCCCCATTCCCTTCTCCTAAATTATTCAGGACCTCCAGGAGGCCGTAAAAGTCCTCGCTCTCTCCAGGAGCCGTAATTACAATGATAAATTTTATTTATAAAGTCGGTCCCTCCCCACAAGGCTGCTGCCTGGGGGGCTGTACATAAGCTATAACGGAGACAGGGGCCGCCAGAAGTTGCTGCGACAGCTATTTCTCTGGTGCGGACTTGGAGGCTGGCTGGACTGGGGGGGACTGGAGAGCCAAGGGCTCTGTCTGCTGCCCCCAGGCCTGCTAAGGGTGCAAAGCTTAGAAGGTGGGGAGGAGACCTGGGGGTTCTGTGAGCTTTGGCTCATGAGGGATTGATTTGTGGAGGAGAAGTTAGTAGTAGACGTGTCAGTGACCCCGGCATGCACGGAAGCCATCGCTGCTCCCCGGGACGGAGGTGGGAGCTGACGTGTGTATAGGAAGCTTCTGACAGCCCCCGTGGCCCATAAACACTTCCGTTCCTTATAATGGTGTTCTTGAAGACCCCGATGCCCGTCGGAGTGTCTGCGCCTGAGTTTTACCAGCGTTTGATTTCCTGCTTGACTTTCACGGAGTAACTGTGGCTAATAAACAGGTGACTCAGATATGATGCCCACAAGAGTAGTGCATGGCTCTGCTTGGGGTGCCTCTCCTCTCGGGGTCACCCTGTGCTGGGGTGCCTCTCCTCTCGGGGTCACCCTGTGCTGGGGTGCCTCTCCTCTCGGGGTCACCCTGTGCTGGGGTGCCTCTCCTCTTGGGGTCACCCTGTACTGGGGTGCTTCTCTTCTCGGGGGACATTTGTGTAGTCACTGAGTTGGTATCTGAGAGCTTGGTTGTGCCTCAAGCCATGCATGTCAAGGGGTCTGGTGCAATGTCATTGCAGGGGGGGCTCCAGCCAGAGCTTGTGGGCAGTCCACCCAGGCTCCTGTGTGAGCATTACTGGGTTCCCAGCTGGGTCACACACCAGTTGGAAGAAATGTCCAGATCTTTCGAGAGCTGTTGGATGCAGGACCTGAGTTGGAATCGACACCACACGGTTAGGAACAGGGCGTCAGGCACCACTGAGCTCAGTGGACCCGTCTCAGTCCACCACGGCAGTGCAGGGTCTGCACTTTCCTGGAGTCGACCGGGGTCCAGGTACCCACTGGCCTGTTTGCCCTCCGTGCTGGGACAGTCCTCACGTCAGCGGCAACGGAAATCAAAGAGACCAGAGTTTCCTGAGTGAAACTCTTGGGCAGGAGCCCATGGGACTCAGGGGGCTTGCAGAAATTAGGACCACCTCAAAGGACTCAAAGGCTACACTCTCCTCAGTGGGTCCTGGTAAACCAGATGGATCACAGCAGATGGTGGAAGGTCACCTGGGTCTAGCCCACGGCAGATGGTGGAAGGTCACCTGGGTCTAGCCCACGGCAGATGATAACGAATCACCCAGCCCAGCCTGGTGACACATCACGATGGATTAGCTGGTCTCACCCAACAGCGGATGGGTGGGTCACTTGGCTTTGCCCGGATGGCTCACAAAGAATCACCCAGCCCAGCCCAGTGGCAGATGGTGTCTCTCTCAGGTTAGTGCCAGGCTCCACTGAAGCTGCTCTGGCAGGGGTGGGTGGCGCCCCTCAGACAAGGTCTCCACATTGCTTCCGTGGGCTAGCGTCCTCCTCAGGCCCCAGCAACAGGGGAGCGAAGTCGGTGTCTTCATCGTCACAGTCCTACACTGCAGCCCACACGCAGGCTTGCTGCTGGCCACATTCCCTTTCCTGTTATTCCATTCATGTCCATCCTGAGGATCTCCACGCAGGTCAGCTGTGTCCACACCATCAAGCTTGACTGGTCAATGCTAGTGGTACCCAGAATCAGTGCCGGCTTGCCCCTGTGGCCCCCGTGGGAGAAGTGGGTTGGATCCTTTTACGATCTGGAGCGGAGCTCTGCTTTCCCCCTGGGAGCACCCTGGTGGGGAGCGCTATGGTACCACTGGAGCCCCCACTACTGGGCCCCACAAAGGAGGACGTCAGCTGGCCATGCGAGCCGGTGACTTGGGCTTCCATGAATGTAGGTGTGATCATTCGTGCCAAGGGACACCCCGGAGCCAGGCCTTTGTTCCCACCTGTGGGAGACGGTCTTGACTGCATAACTGACGTGGGGAGACCAGCCCATTGTAGAAGGGACCATTCACCTGAGAGGTGGGCAGGGTCTGTATGAAGATGGCGAGAGCTACTGAGCACTGGAACCAAGCATGCGTCCTGCCCTCTCCTGCTGCACGTGTTGCGGCCACTTCCCTGGGCGCTTGCTGCGGTGACTGGTTGCCGTGATGGGCCGTGACCTGGAATCATGATGGGGAACACACCCCGTGTCTTCCTAAGTTGTTTGGGTCAGATATTTTTGTTGCAGCGATGCATAGTGAAACGTGAGATTGGTGTCAGGAGTGGGGTGTTGCTGCCATGGTCCCGATCGTGTGGTTTTTGAGCCTTGGGCTGTTCTTTGGGAGGAATGGGGAAGACTCTGAAATGTTGAGCTGGAAACGTTGAAAGCTGGAAGCAGAGCTTAAGGGGCTGTTCTGGTGGGAGCTCGTAGGAGAGACATGCTGAGAGACTCGGAAGCCCGGCTCCGGAGGGCTCAGCACTTTCAAGGGCTTTGCAGGCCTGGGCTGGGGCAGCCACGTGCTATTTTGGTCCAGCATCTTCCCTCCTTTTCTGGTGTCTAGAGACCTGAGTGAAGCTGCTTTTGGAGGAAGGGACTGGCTGTTTGGTGAGGATGTCAGAGAGGAGAGTGTTCGGGTCGGTGCTGAGGGGCAGCTGCGGCTGTGACAGAGATGAGCGCCATGGAGGAGACATTTCCGCGCTGCCCTGGGGAGGAGGAGGGGTCTGCAGGGGACAGGAGGGGTCTGCAGGGGACAGGAGGGGTCTGCAGGGGCAGGAGGGGTCTGCAGGGGATAGGAAGGGTCTGCAGGGGACAGGAGGGGTCTGCAGGGGACGGGAGGGGTCTGCAGGGGACAGGAAAGGTCTGCAGGGGGCAGGAGGGGTCTTGGCGGCTCCCTTTGTGAGGATCCAGATTGTTTAGCAGAAGAAACCTAAGCTGACGGGGTCCCTGCTCCTCAGAACCAACTGGCTGGTCACACGCTTCTCCAGAATCCACACGCAGGAACCGTTGAGCCTGTGGTCCGGGGGGGGGGGGGCAGGCTCCATCCTGAGCTGGCGGCGAATCATTTAGGTGGCGCTAGTTTTGCAGGCACGGGTGATGCAAGATTGAGGGGTCACGGAGGGCAGCTGAGGCCCAGTCCGTGTAGCAGGACTGGAATTCCTACAAAGACAAACCCTAAAGTCGTGCTAACCTCCCGACCAGAGGAGCAGGGCGCCAAGCAGAGCTGCAAGGGACAGGGGAGGGGAGTGACAGGATGCGTGGGCGCGTGGGCGAGCTCCCGCGAGTGCTCGCAGCAGGAGGGAAGGGGGCTGCCTTGCGGGCTGGGAACCTGGAGCCTGGGAACCTGTCAGGTTCACTCATCTTCTCCCAGCACATTGTCTGAACTGTGTTGGCGTCGCGATGCTCCTGGCTTCTGGCCTCTTGCTGAGTTTGCTCGTGATTAAGGATGAGGCCCGCTGGACAAGTTCCGGGGGAGGGGCAATTAAGAGTGACGGGTTTGTGAAATGTGAGATGGTGTCAGGAGACGAGGCTGGGTGGGCACACAAGCCAGGGCCCGACCCAGGAAAGCAGGTTGACTTTGGTTCTGGGAGACAGACGCAGATGTGTGCAGTCTGCAGCGTGGCAGACTGTGGCCCTGCACGGCTGCGAGGAGCAGGGTGGGCTGAGGACGCTGAGCCCAGCCCCTCACTGTCGTGCATCCAGGCGGCTGTGTTGTGTGCTGTGCACACCCAGGCACACACTCCAACGTGCACACGCAGACACATACATGAAGACGCACACACAGGTGCACACGCACGCATGCACAAAAACACACGGTCACAGAAGGTATTTGACAGGAGTCACCTCTGGGGCACGCTGCACCAAGGGCCACGTGTCTGCAGGGCACTGACGGGGCAAGGCCTGGCACGGATGGGACAGTGCAGACTCCCTCGTCGGATGCCCAGCTATCGTCCCCTTGGGCTTCTCCACTCCTTGAGCTGCGTGTGGACCCCAAGGTCAGGGATGAGGCGTCAGGCCCACGGCAGCACCACACCGTCATTGTTGTGCCTGAAAACCCAAGACCAGCCGGGCAGGGGGTGTGCACCTGTGCCAAGCAGCTGTGGGTGCTCTGGGCACACGGGACGGGCATTCAGGTCGAGGACCAGGCTTGAAGGTGTCAATCTGCATGGTGACTTCGCAGAGGGCCTGGAGCACAGCTGTGACCACGCCAGGCCCTGCCCTGCGTGGAGCCCACAATGGTGCGGGCATCCCTGAGGTTACCGTGCCCTCTTCCGCCGACCACCTTTGCTGCCCTGACTTGGAGCTGGTGCAGAGACAGAGCATCGGTGCCTGACGCAGGTCTGCGTGCACAGCTTGGTGGAACCAAGGGCCGCGCTTGGGCCTCATCCGAGGCCCCCTGGGCAGACAGGCGTAGCCCCCATTTACAAGATAGCTGCTTTGGGGACCTCCGGATGGCGCTGCGTGAGTTGTTCAGGATGCACGATGAGGAGCTAACTCTTGCTGCTGGAGGCGGCAGGTGTGCCGGGCAAAAGCTGATATGGAGGACGTGAGAGAGACGCTTAGGACGGAGGGGCACATGGGCTCTCGGAGAAGGGTCTTGTCCAGCTCGGCTCAGCCGTGCCCCTCTGACGTCATCCCTCCTCTGATGTCATCCCTCCTCTGACGTCATCCCTCCTCTGATGTCATCCCTCCTCTGACGTCATCCCTCCCCGTGCCTTCCTGCGCCGCCCCATGGTCTGTCCCGCCCTCCCTGCTGTCTTGTCCTCAGTTCCCTTTGTGCCCGGGCTGAGGGGGTCCAACTGACCTGCGGCCCCGGGCTGAGGGGGTCCAACTGATCTGCGGCCCCGGGCTGAGGGGGTCCAACTGACCTGTGGCCCTGGGCTGAGGGGGCCCAGCTGTCCTGTAGCCCTGAGCTGAGGGGGCCCGGCTGTCCTGTAGCCCTGAGCTGAGGGGGCCCAGCTGTCCTGTGGCCCTGAGCTGAGGGGTCCAACTGACCTGCGGCCCTGGGCTGAGGGGGCCCAGCTGTCTTGTGGCCCTGGGCTGAGGGGGTTCAACTGACCTGTGGCCCTGGGCTGAGGGGGCCCGGCCGTCCTGCGGCCCTGCCTCAGGGGGCGGGAGACCAGGCCAGCCCCTTGCTGCCCTCCGTCTCTGACTCCATGTCGGCAGCACCAGTCTCTTTGCCCACCCACCGCCCGTCACCATGCGCACCAGGACTTCCGCACTGATTCTGTGCCCTGTGAGGACGCACCTCATTCTCTGCAGGGCCCGGTGCCCAGGGGCCCGCTGTGTGGCAGAGGGAAGTGCCAGCCTCACAGGGTGAGTCAGAGCCCCCTCTTGCCCAGGTGCCCACCTGGTGCCCACCGTCCTCCATGGCTGCTGAATACCTTGGTGTGATACTTCATCTCGGTCGCTAACTTGACACCATCGAGGACCGCGCTTCTGGGAGTGGCACTGGAGTTATCCTGAGTACGTTCCAGCGACATGGGAAGACCACCTTAGCTGTGGGCAGGGCCATCCCCAGGGCCGGGGACTCAGGGGGCATGGTGTGAGCTCTCTGCCAGCCCGTGGTGCCCCGACAGCCCCCAAGCTGTCCGCCGTGGCGACCGTGACCTGCGCTGTGAGCTGAGCGCCCTCCCGCTCGTAAGTGGCTTCCGTCCGAGTATTTTTTCAGTGCGACAGACACGTGGCAGGCTCGGCCGTGGCTGCAGCAAAGGCCTCTCACCGCGCGTGGAGGGGCGAGTCGGCCGCATCCCCGGGGCGAGACCCGAGGGACGCTGCGGTGGAGGGGGGCTTGTGTCATGCGGGTGCCGTGGTGGTGCCAGACGCTGCCTGAGGGGCCCTTGCTGCGCGCCTGGGCCAGTCTGAGCACCACGGGGGGCTGGGGGCAGAGCGCGCACCTCAAGGTAGCTGGGGGCAGAGCGCGCACCTCAAGGTAGCTGGGGGCAGAGCGCGCACCTCAAGGTAGCTGGGGCGGCAGAGCGCGCACCTCAAGGTAGCTGGGGCGGCAGAGATCAAGACACCTTTCTTTTCTTAAAAAAAATTGTGTGTGTGTGTGTGTGTGTGTGTGTATTATGTGTGTGTGTGTGTGTGTGTGTGTGTGTGTGTGTGTGTGTCAGAAGGCACTGTGTGTCCCTGTGGAGGACCAAGGGTGACTTTGGGAATCGTCCTGGATTGCTTCTACCTCCTTATTACTTTGCTCTGGGATTCCCCAGGCTCTGCCCACCAGGGCCGAAGTAAAGGCCACTGCTCTTACATGGGACCTGGGATTCAAACTCAGGACTTTCTGCTTGCAAGGCAGAGTCTTAAGCCCTGAGCCATCCTTCCAGCCCAAGACATCTTTCGAAAGTGTGATCTGAGACCCCTTCCTTAGCCGGCCCCACCTCCTCCCGAGGACACTGCTAAATTAGGAACCTGCACTGAGGAAATCGCATCCCTGGCGATCCAATTGCTTCCCTCAACCTTGAGCCTCTTTGAGCCTTTTGGGGGAGCTTCATCGCGACCCTAACCAGAGGTCAGCACACTGGACCTGGTGGGTGCTGTGCCCACCTGCCTGGCAGGAGCAGGGACGCCAGAGTTCTGCTTTCTAGACCCTGTTATTTTGGGGTACGCAGATCACACAGCCAGGGAGCCCCACCTGTCAGGTGAGCGGCTGTTTGGATGCACAAACGCCCAGCTTTGGGCGCCTGGGAGCTGATGGGGCTAATGAGTTCTAGACCTGACCACGGACGGGGAAGCTTCCTATAAAATTGCCACTCAAAGGAGCGGGCGCCCTGTCGGTGCAGAGCAGGCCGTAAACACCTCCTGCCGGGGAGGATGAGGAGGGCAGAGGCAGCCTGGAGAACCAGGGGAGTTTATTGCTCACCGTTTAAAAATAATGCTGTCATTAAGAAGAATCTTTTCAGAGCACTGAAAGTAGAGCTGGGGTGTTGAGCGACTGGCTTTCCTCCGGGGCTCATTTGGGCCTGGTAAGTGGGGTCCCCTACACTGTCTGAAAGCTCTCGGGGAGTTGGCCTGGCCTCAGGAGGCAGGGCTGCACTGGGAGTGAGATGCGGGGACCCTTGGCCCTGGCTGGGCTCTGTCCACTCTCCATCATCACCTTCTGCCCTGCAGGCCCCTGGCAGACGTAATGAACTCCAGCAGGACCACTCCCTCGTGTGCTGTGTACAGACCTGCTCAGTGCTTCTCTCCAGCCGTGCCCACGCTGCCACAGTGAACAGGGTGGTGTCATAGCTTGTCTGCATGTCGCCCGTAAACTCACGACCAAACAGCTTGGGGGACAAGGGATCCTATTTTGGTGTATGATTGTCCGACTAACCCCAGAGGTCGAGGGATCTGGCCAGAGGCCTGCTTGGGAAGAGGGGCAGCAAACCTTACCTGCCAGATGGCATGTCTGCCCGTGTGTGCCAACTCGCCGAACCAGCCAAAGAAGCAGGCAGTGGGCTCATGCTCCTGACTTTCCAGCTCAGTTCAGAAGCTGCCCCAGCCCGGTGCTGAAGAACGCCGAGCCACGCGGAGCCAGCTCCCTCGTCCGCGCCCAGTGCCACTCGCCGTGGCTGGTGACTGTCCCTTCAGTCACACAGCCTCCCGCAGGCCTGCTCAGGGCTTGCTTCAACTATTCTTTACAAACATGCCTCTAGCTCAAGCCGCCAGCTCTCCAGCTGAGCGTGTGTCTGGCCATCTCAGGGGTGGACCGTGGCAGCCACAGACACGGTCACAGCAGGTCTGGGTCGTGTACCCGGATCCCACGAGCAGGGAGCCCCGGAACACGGCGCGGACTGAGCATACGCCAGACAGACTCAAACCCGGGCTCTAGAATGTTCCAAGGGAAGCCTGGTGCTGCTGCAGCTTGTGATAGGCAGTGCTTTGAGCAGCACAGTCAGGTCTACAGCTTCTTGGCTTGGGTCGCCTTGCAGACTCGCTGGGCAGGGACCCTGTAGCCAGGGTCACCTTGCAGACACGCTGGGCAGGGATTCTGTGTCCAGGGTTCCTGGGTGACCCTGTAGTGGTCCTGGGTGCTGGATGATCAGTGTCATAGGTAGGCACACGTGTCAACTTGATGGCAGAGGGTTCAAGCTCTGGGCACATGTGTAGAGAATTAGTGTTTTACTTAAGCTCAGAGCAAATCTGCAGAAGATTGTCTAGTGGACAGGGACTAGTCCGGGCAGGTGAATAAAATGGAGGGAGCTGGTTGAGGAAGTTGGCATCCTTGTGTACACTTGGCCAGACGTGCTGATCTGGAAAGTAAGATCATCCCTCTCTCAGTTGTGTAGACATAGTGTGGCCAGTTCCCTCAGCTCTGGTGTTGGTGTGAGCCCTCCGGTCAAGATGGAAAAACAATTGTAACCAGAAATTATGAGCATAAACTCCTTGTTCCTTAAATCACCTGATGGTGCTTTTACCAGCAGCAGCAATAGCAGTCAGCTTCTGTCCGTCCCTGGCCTGTCTGTCCTCCCTTGGACCAGTAACCACGCAGGTGCACAGCCCTTGAATAGAATCACGGTGGCCCAGATACTATCCATGGGGTCCTCAAACGACAGAGGTGCTGCTGGGGGTCCGTGTGTCTAGCCTCAAGCAGGTGTTAGGACTCCGTGAGAGATCTTGGATGTGTGTGTGTGTGGGGAACCAGCAGCCCTGCCCGCTGCACGCCTGACTCTGGCAGGAGGGTTCCCCGGTGGGCCGCGGGCTGCCCCGGTGGGCTGAGGCTGCTGGCTGCCTGGTGTTTATGTGCAGCGCATCTCTGCTGAGTTACGACTCACTTCATTAGCCCCATATCAAGGGATCGTGCATTTTAATCTCCGTGGTGCCGGGAGGACCAGCCTGATGGGTTCCCTCGTCCTGCATCTGCTTGTCTCCCCAAAATGAGCTGCTTTGCTCCGGCTCCCACATCCCAAGTGGCTTTCAGGGAGCATCCAGACTCCACACCCCAGGAGGAGCCTTGGAAATGAGCAAGGGAGGTGGAGCGCGTGCTGCGTCCCCCTCCTGGGCTTGCACGGCTTGTTGCTGATAAATTCACAACAAAACAGCCTATGGGAACAAGAGGGTTCATTTTGGCTTATGGTTGGCCAGTTACAGCCTTAGTCCAGCTTGGCAGGAGAGCTCATACCAGCTCCAGGGGTCGAGGGGACTAGCCACACCACACCCTATGAGAGAAGGGCAATCCTCACTCGCCAGGCCAGCATGTCTGTCAAATATAAAGAAGGTCGCTGTCATAGTTAGCACAGGTGTCAACTTGACAGCTGAAAGTGGGAGCTCTGGGCACATTTGTAGAGAATTAGTGGTTGAGTTAAGCCTAGAGTGAACCTGCAGGAGATTGTCTAGCTGATGGGGAAGGCCCAGCCCATGGTGGGTGGGACTAGGCCCTGGAATAAAATACAGAGAGCTGGTTGAGAGAGTTGGCATCCTTGTGTATACTTGGCCAGACGTGCTGGTCTGGCAAGTAAGGATCGTCCGTCTCTCAGCCGCTGTGTAGAGATGCTGTGGCCAGTTCCCTCGGCCTGGTATTGGTGATACTCTCCCATCAAGCTGGATAGACTGTAACCGGACTATTGCAAGAAAATAAACTCCTTGTTCTCTTAAGCCGTTTGATGGTTGTTTATCAGCAACCACACAGCAAACGTCAGCAGATGTCAACTCCTTAACCCGCTCCCTCCATTGTATCCACGTGCCCAGGACCCACTCACGTGGCCGAGCCTTCCACGTAACCAGACGCTCTCCTGCAGGCTTGCTCGGGCTGGACTCAGCTACTAATTCTTCACAGCCGTGCCCAGAGCACCAGCCTTCCATCGTCAAGGGACACCTGTGCTAATGGTGACACTAGCCTTGCCCTTCAGGCTCCTGGTCAGTCTCCGCCTGCCCCGTGCCTGCTGTGGCTTCCTCATGCCACGGGTGTGGCCACCCTTCCTGGTCAGCACTGACCCCTGCTTGGTCCTCCCAGCACCGACCTTCTTCCAGGCGTCTCCTTGGGCCGCTTCCTGGCACGAGGCTCTGGGGCAGAGCCAGGCCCTGCCGTCCTGCACCAGCCAGACTGGGGGGCTCTGCGCGCCCGTGCTTTTGTGTGAGAGCCCATCTGTCCAGCTGGCGGGAAGAGAGGGGGAGGCTGGGGGGGAAGAGGGGAGGCTGGGGGGAAAAGGGGGGAGGCTGGGGGAAGAGAGGGGAGGCTGGGGGAAGGGGAGGCTGGGGGGAAGAGGGGGGAGGTTGGGAGGAAGAGAGGGGAGGGTGGGGGAAGAGGAGAGGCTGGGGGAAGAGGGGAGGCTGGGGAAGAGGGGAGGGTGGGGGAAGAGGGGAGGCTGGGGGGAAGAGGGGAGGCTGGGGGAAGAGGGGAGGGTGGGGGAAGAGGAGAGGCTGGGGGGAAGAGGGGAGGGTGGGGGAAGAGGGGAGGGTGGTGGGGCGCCATAGCTACAATGCCACTGCTGCTCTGTCCGTCTGCGCTGGGACCCGCCCACACAGCAGGCGGATCGTCTCACGCTCAGCCCCTCAATACAGGTGACCCCCCCAAAAGATGTCCTCTGTGGTTTCTGACATGGTGCTCGGAGGCTGGGTTCTCCTGCCTTAGTCTGCAGAGGGGTGCCTGGCGGGCGGGGTGGTGCCTGGTGGGCGGGGTGGTGCCTGGCTGGCGGGCATGGCTGGCGGGTATGGCTGGCGGGTATGGCTGGCGGGCGGGCGTGGCTGGCGGGTGGGCGTGGCTGGCGGGCGGCGTGGCTGGCGGGCGTGGCTGGCGGGCGTGGCTGGCGGGCGGCGTGGCTGGCGGGTGGGCGTGGCTGGCGGGTGTCTTCTCTCTGATGGGGAGGTGGGTTGTGCGCGCTCAGAGTAGCGCAGGGAGAAGACGAGGGGTGCCCTCCCATGGCTTCTGGGCAGTACGCGTGCCTCTGTCTTGTCTTTGGGCCCCAGGAAGCTGCTACCTCACGAGGGCCGTGGTACTGGACCCCTCGCGCCTTGTGCAGCGCCTGCCCACCACACGCGTGGGAACCTCCTGCGACCAGCCCGCGGGTGGATGACCTCTCAGCACCAAGGGGCCCTGCGTCAGCGCATCCCTGTCTCCCTCCCCAGAACCCTTGGTCTCCGGTGGCTGCCTGGGCTGGTCAGGAACTCCCTACCACCTCGTGGGCTTCCTGTCCATCCACCCAGACTTTCTGCCCTGAGATTGGGGAGACTGTGCTGAGCGTCTGGGAGGGGCAGCGGTCGCCTCAGTGAAAGGCTCAGCCTGTTGAGACCACTCGGGTGGCTTGGCAAGGACGGCTGTCCACCTGGTAACGCCTCCTGCCCAGGTCCCGGCCAGCACTGCTGGGCCCTGCACGTGGGCTGAAGCCTGGTGGATGTTCACAGAAAGGTCAGGCTGTGACGAGGCCCTGGTGAGGTGTGGTGAGGGTGGTGAGGCTGTGATGAGGGCGTGGTGATATGTGGTGAGGGGTGGTTAGGGTGTGGTGAGGCCCCTGAGGGAGGGGCCGTGTTCTGTGCTGTGGTCAGTCATTCAGGGGCCCAGGGTGGGCATGCGTGTCTGGTCCTCCGCCCCCCATGCCCTGCAGCCCACTTCTCCAGGTCCTTCTGCAGAGAGGCTCCAGCCAGCTGTGCCACAGGATGGTCCCCAGGGAGCCACAGCCATCTGCAGGTTGACCTGGGGTGCCTCGCTACCTGGGGCCTGGATCCGCTGGCTCCCCTCTTTCTAGTAAACCAGCTTCATGCCCCTCCTTCTAGTAGACCGGATGTGCCGGGCTGTCTGGCTGGGGGGCCGGGACCACAGGGCACACTGATTGCTGACCACCAGCAAGAGCTCATAGAAGACCTAAGCCAGCGGAGAACTGAGCTGCAGGCCCATCTCAGCTCCTGGGCCGACCCAAAGGCTAAGGGCACGGCCGGGAGGGTGCAATTCGCTTCCCTGCCAGACACTTCGATTTAAGACCAGTGTTGATTAGAATTTTTATAAGTTTTTTTTACAAGAGTAATACAGCTCTTTGGAGACAATAACATGGCTCGGGGAGGGTTTTAAGAGCCTGGGGAATGAGGATGTGATTAGCAGTCAGGAGCCGCTCTGGCTGCCCCGAGATGTTCTTGCATTTATGTGTTTATCTCTGTCCACCCTCTGGGGACAGAGTACGTGTTCAGATAGGAACTCAAGAATGAGGTGCTGCTGCAGCAGCTGGCCATCTGGGGACTAGGCACCCCAGATGCTAGCTAGCCTCCGTGGGTGTCTACACAGCTCAGACCCCGGGGCCATAGCCCAATGCGGGAGTCACTGCCTGTGGTGTGGGGCCGCGGCCACCAGATGGCGACAGAGGACCAGCCAGCCAGGGCTGCCGGGCCCCACCTGGGCTGTCCTGCAGCTGGGGGGCGGGGGAGGGCTGTTCTCGGCCATCCTGTGTCACAGGAACCCCGATATCCAAGGACAGGCAGTGGAAGCAATGCATTTTGCAAAGCAGAATAAGTTCTGCGCCTGGAGAGACACACAGGTGTCTGGACCAAGCTGTCTTTCTATTGGGAGAAGCCACAATTGCATCGATGCTTTGGGGCTCACAGCCTGGCAGGGGCCGTGCACCTCCCCCAGGGAATCAGGCTCCACATGAGCATCAGCGACCTTTGTAGGGGCTACACCTCCCACCTTAGGGACTCAGACTCTTCAGAGACATCAACAACCCTTTCGCCTCATCTCAGTGACTTTGCCTAATTGGGGCCTGAAAGGAATGGGGTGCACTAGTCACCTCATCAGCCAGGATGGCTGTGACCAGTTCAGGGGCCCTGCAAAATCTGAGGGGTCTCCTAGCCTGCAGGGCTCTGGCTGTTAGCCTGTGTGCCCAGTTCTGGGGACATCTTGTCCTCCCAGGCCACACGCATGTGTGTCTTTCCTTGTCACACTGCACTCCGAAAGGAGTTTGGTTATCCCCCCGCCCCAGCCCCCTGGGTGAGGTGAGAGCTTCTTACAGTTTTAGAAATGGCTGAAAGGGGATATGCATGACCTGCCCTCAGATTACTCGGTGGCTGGGTTGGGGTCCCGTTCTGGAAGGTGAGGTCACTGGGGTCCAACGAGTCCACCAGCCATGTGACCATGTGCTCAGACCACTGCTCGGAGTCCATGACAGGGACCTTTGGCTCAGTCAAGCTGATCCTGGTTCCTGGTTCACAGGAGTACTGGGCAAACTCCTAGAGCCTTGATCTTAACCTTACACCTGAGCCCCGGTATTGCCCACCTGAGCCCCGGTACTGCCCACCTGAGCCCTGGTCCCACCTTACCGAGCCCAGAACTTGTGCTCACACAGAATCATGATCCAGCTCACGTGGGTTCCTGCCTCCCGTCACTCTGTGGCTCTGACTCCTGATGGGGATCTGAGCAGAGGGCCCTCAAGGGACAGGGCAAACGTGGTGCAATGCGCCTTCTGCTGTGAGGCCGACTGTGGCTGAGGCCTGTCCCACGGGGACATCTGTCCTCTCTCCTGGCTCCTCCTGGACAAGCTGGTGCCCTTGACCTGATGAGAGACGCCCTGGCAGGCGCTCTGGGCCGAGTATTCGAATCTCACCTTTCCTGCGTCTTCTCTTAGCAAATGCTGCTTGTCGGAAGGACTTCCAGACCCAGAAGGGAGGACACGGCTGTGGTCACGCCACGAGGGGAGTCCCAGGCCCCTCAGGAAGCCTCCCCACTGCTCTGAGCCCCCCGCAGCCAGGCTGACTAGTGGCCACAACTGCAACCCCACAACGACACTGAGGCGGTGACAGTGTTACTACTGTCCCAGCCGCGTCTCAATTCATTTTCTCCCCTCCCCACCCACCACCTTGCATAATGTGCCGGCTGCATGTTACGAGTGCGGGGGAGTTCTGAAAAATTACCTGCCACCAGCGCTTGTTTAAATCCCGGGTGATTTATGAGTGAGGACAGTTTTAAGGCCACCGCGGAGCAGGTCCTCAGCCAGGCTGCTGAACTGACAGTTTCCAAAGTGAGCGCAAAGGCGCCAGGGGCCGTTGCCTCCTCCGGCTCCCAGCCAGCCCCCGCGAGCCCCAGTCAGTGGCCACGCCTCCACGGGCACCCCCTGAACGATCTGCAGGTCCCAGCACACTGCCCCGGGCACGTGGAGAAGGGGACCCGTGTGACCCCACGGAGCCAAATAGTAATTCTTGGCAGGGTCATGGGACCACGGCAGGAACAGAGGTTTATAGGACAGAGTTACCCCGAGACTCACGTCATGTCCCAGCTGGTGGGACGGGATCCAGGTCACGTGGGGGGCTTTCTCCTTCTCTCGGGCCGAGGATGCTGATTGCAAGACTGAGTGGTCCACAGAGTGGGCTCTGTGTGCATTACATGAGTGAGTGAGTGTGTCCCATGTCCCCAAGGTCAGGATGCTACTGTGCATCAGTCTGCAGCACGTGTGTGGCTGCACATGTATTTGTGGACATCTAGACATGTGCTTGTGTTGTGTTTGTGGATGCGGCATGCACGTGCTTGTGTATAAATGACGATGTCCACATGTGGGCACATGCATATGTGTGGACATGCACATTTGTGGGCACACATATGCGCACATGTGTATATGGACACGTGTGTGCCTGGGTGTGTGGGGCAAAGCTGACCCTTCTACAGAGGAAGAGTGTGAGCTGCCTTCATGCCAAGGCCAGAGGGCGCTTGTGCCGTTTGTCTCCTGTTCCGGTGGCTCCGTGGCCTCGTGCGGCACATGCTGCGTAGCTGCTGCCTTGGTCTCAGGGAGGGTGGTACCCAGAAGAACGCAGAGGACACGCGAAGGCTCCTCTTCAGCCACGTCAGGTCTGGGCCCTGGTGCTGCTGGGAAGGATGGGGACTGGCAGCACTTCTGGAAGCTGCGCGGCAGAGAAGGAGGCTCAGGTGTGTGCCTCCTGCCCGCGGCTCTCGGAACCCGTCAAGGCCAAGCGGGAAAGGAGGCAGGCGGGTTGGAGGGGGACCCAGGGACAGTGGGGCCCCTGGGCTGCGAGTATGTGGCATGGGTATGCGTGAGGGTAACTCCCCCAGGATGGAGAGGATCCCCACGTGTGTGAGTTTGCTCTGGGTGTCTCCTTGACCATAGAATTGAACCTCTAAGCGCACCTCTGAGAAGTGCTCTCTTCAAGCCTGAAGGAGACCGCGCGGACGTGCCCGTAGGGTGACGCCATCCCCGGAAGGCGGACAGGATGGGAAGAGGCCAGTGCAGCTCCGGTCCTCACTTGCTCTCTGCCGTCGCTGCCATGTGAGTTCTCTGGCTCTCCCAGCGTGACCATCACAACCGGAAGCCCCAAGCCGGAAGAGAAATTGTTTGGGTCACGTGTTCATCACAGCAGGGGGAGTATGAAGCCCAGACACTGTCGCCGAGGGACACGCAGGGCCCTGGAGTGTGCCGGTGGGGCAGCCTGGGGACGGCCTTGGAGGGGAGGCCAGCTCTGGGTGGCCTGAAGCCAGCCTGGTCTTCTGCCGGGCGAGGGACCAGGCCGCGGGGAGACTGGAGATGGACTCTGCTGGCGAAGGAAGACAGAGGGCGGCCAGGAAGGGAGACCTGGGACGGCCTGGAAGACCCCGCTCCTCCCTAGTGGGCATCAGGCCGACAGTGGAGAGAGAGACAGAGACCTAGACACTAGGTGTGGACGCTCGGGGCAAGGGTAGAAGGAGGCTGGCAGGGCGGAGGAGCCAGGTTGCCCGGTGGCCGGGAGCTTGCGGGCAGCTCTCACGGCCTCTCCACTCACAGGCAGCCCCCGGCAGAATGGGCCGGGCATGGCTTGAACCAGTGCACCGTCCAGGAGGCGGCGTGGACTAGGCAGTAAGGGAGAACCTTGGGCAGTGGCATCTGGACCTCCAGGCCACAAGACTGCCCCTCACAGAAGTGCAAACGGACAGATAGTGAATATTTAACAAGGCCTAACAAAAGCGCATGCATAATTAACCAGGCGGCAGAGGAGCTGGGATAATTTGTCTTCTTAAAGGGGATTTGGTAATTTGTTAAGCTGTTTTGAAATCTGCAGTCTAGCTGCGGGAGCCGCTCTGATTTCCAAATTAATTTGTGTGATTTAGAAAGTGGGAGCCCTCTGGTTCTGTAGTGGCTGTGGTGGGCGGGAGAAGGTCTCTGCTGGCTGGCAGGTTTGTGTTGTGGACGGACGGACCGATGGATGCATTTGCTCTGGAGCCCAGCTGTGCTCTGCCCTGTCGCCTTGCTGACACCCCAATTTCCAGCTTCCATGTTTGGGGTCCTGCAGATCCACCTTCCAATGTGGGAGGCCCTGGGCTTCCCCTGGTGTGAATGGGCACCCCTGGGGAGGGGTGAGCCTATTGAGGGTGCCCTCTGGGTGCCAGGCTGTTAGCAACAAGCTGTTCTGAGATCGGCCGATCCATTTGTGCTTAAAGGCCAGCTAGCAAGCACCTGCAACGTGGGTCCTGACCTGGGGACCGCCCGTTTCTAGCCGTGGATCCCAGACTTTGAATCTAGGCAGTGTTGGGACCCCCATCCAGTCCTGCAGGGCACCCCCCCACCCCAGCAAGCCTGAGTCCTCCCTTCAAAGGTCATGTTGCTATTGCAGCTGCTCTGTGACTGCGGGACGGTGTGGGGGCGTGGTCTGAGCAGTGGTCCCCCTGGGTGTGAGGTCATTGCAGCAGAGCCATGGGGAAGGCCGTGCTGGTGGGCAGAGCTATCCTGTGGTCAGGAGGACCTGACCATATCCAGGTTGAGTGTCCCCTTCAGTAAGAACCACATGGAACTAGTCCAGGGTCGCCAGCAGCTGCCAGCTGCCAGACCCATTACCAAGGCCGGTGAGTCAACCAGGGCTGAATAGGGGTCGGCTGAGCCTGGATCCACCTTCCCAGAATTCCCTGGATTCGTTAACCTGCGGGGTCCATTTCTGTTTCATCTCCTATGCTGAGCCTTGGTCCACCTTTCAGTTGAACATGCACCTGCCCTTCCAGATGAAACAGGATAAATCTACTCTGCTGAACCTCCTATGTTAAGTCTGTATTCCTTGCCTGCACTAAGCCTGTGTCTCTCCTGTACTGAGCCTATGTCTCTCTCCTGTGCTGAGCCTGTGTCTCTCCTGCACTAAGCCTGTGTCTCTCCTGTACTGAGCCTGTGTCTCTCTCCTGTGCTGAGCCTGTGTCTCTCTCCTGTGCTGAGCCTGTGTCTCTCTCCTGTACTGAGCCTGTGTCTCTCTCCTGTACTGAGCCTGTGTCTCTCCTGTGCTGAGCCTGTGTCTCTCTCCTGTACTGAGCCTGTGTCTCTCTCCTGTACTGAGCCTGTGTCTCTCTCCTGTACTGAGCCTGTGTCTCTTTTCTGTACTGAGCCTGTGTCTCTCCTGTGCTGAGCCTGTGTCTCTCTCCTGTACTGAGCCTGTGTCTCTCTTGTACTGAGCCTGTATCTCTCCTGTACTGAGCTTGTGTCTCTCTCCTGTACTGAGCCTGTGTCTCTCTCTTGTACTGAGCTTGTGTCTCTCTCCTGCGCTGAGCCTGTGTCTCTCCTGCACTGAGCCTGTGTCTCTCCTGCACTAAGCCTGTCTCTCTCCTGTACTGAGCCTGTGTCTCTCTCCTGTGCTGAGCCTGTGTCTCTCTCCTGTGCTGAGCCTGTGTCTCTCCTATACTGAGCCTGTGTCTCTCCTGTGCTGAGCCTGTGTTCATCCCTCCTGGTGAGTCTCATGATAGCTCAGGCAAAAGGCCCCATGTTGATTGCCAGTCCACTTTTGTGCAGATCCAGTGTTTACTCTGTGTGATTTTAGTAGTTACTTAGTCACTTCTGGAAGCAAAGCATAGAGATTTGGGCTCCAGGCCCGCTCCACACATTCCTGCCCACAGTGACCTATGCATATCCCAGAAATGATGTGGGATTGTTCCCTGAATGGGGAGTTGGGACCCTGGGCATCTATTGGCCATATGCCAACTGGCCTCCTTGGGGTGTGGCGCCCGCTCTGCTCCCCGTCCTCAGGAAGCCCAGTAGAAGCTTGGGGTGGGGGGCCTGGGGCAGGATGCAAGGCAGAGCTGTGAGCCCTGCAGCTTGCAGCTCAGTGGAGACCGGATCTAGCTGCAGTGGCTCCCCTCCTCTGTGCTCCCTGGTGCATCCCTTCTCCCTGCTCAGGAGGGAAACTGAGGCCAGGAGCCACTTGCCCGGCGATGCAGGGCGCTGGGGTAGGTAATGGCTCCCGCTGGGACTCAGAGCGTGCATCTAGGACGGGCACTTAGGAGGGCCGTGCCCTGTCCCAGTGAGGGGCTCTCTCCCTAGGGGACTCCGCCAAGCCTCCAGCCTCCTCTTTGTTCTGCCCCAGAGCCTTCTGCAGCGTTTTCTCCACGGCTCGGCGAGTCCTGAAATCCTCTTTCCATTAAAAATAAATGCCCCATTTTATCTGCCTGGAATGGTTCTGCTTTCTGATTGTCTTTTCCATGAGGCCGTATATGGAGAACTATAAAATCATAATACAACTATTAATCCCCTGTATCTGCTTGTACCTAATTTTTATTAAAAATATCCTGTGCTCCAGCTGCCTTGTAAATTACGGTGAGGTGAGAGCTTGCAGCCGGACGAGCTGGGAAGGAAGGAAGGACTGAAGGGGTCGGGCTTGCTCCTGGGCCCGGGGCTGGGCCCAGTCGGTGTGGTGTGTCTAGGTGACCCAGCGCAGCTCCAGGCCCTGCGGGGGCGGTGAGACGCTGGCTCGTGGCTCGCAGTACCTACCTCCCTGCTCAGCACCGTTCTCTGGCAGCCGGGACCCGCCGTTTCCAGTCTGCTCCATATGGCTTGTTACATGGAGACACTGTGGGGGCGCCCCAGCCCCCAGCAGCACGGGCCCAGCCCCCAGCAGCAGGTCCTGGGTCCCAGCTTTGGCTGCAGGGGTGAAGAGGGTGGACAGTGAGCAGCTGAGGGATGGAGGGCTGTTGGGAGTAGGGGTCTTGAGTCCTAGCTGCATACCCACTTTTAAGTTGGGAGAAGGGCAACAGCGGTCTTTCAGGAGGAGGAGGCAGGGGCTGCTGATGGGGGCCGGGCCGGCCAGAGGGTCCGTGAGGGAAGCAAAGGCTGTTGGGGCTTCAAGGAGTAGCAGAGGGCACAGAACAGCGCCCCGTCTTCCCTCGCTGGCCCCACCCCGGCTCCCGTGGTCCTCGCTCACCAGCCCTCTCTCTCCAGCACCCTTATCTGTGTGCCGGGCCTGGGGCAAACCCCAGATGCCTGAGCACAGTGTGGATTCCCGGCTGCAAGCAGCGAGAAGTACGGTACCACTGAGTGTCTGGCCACGTGCCCACTGCCTCCTCTTCCTGGTTCCTCTTCTGGTTGCTTGAGGATCCTAAGAGGAGCGTCTGGCTGCTGTGAACTCTCTGGGACATTTGCAAAGGTACATTTGCGGGTACAGGCGAGAGCCACCGGGCCGGCGGGTGACGGACGGTGAGTTCACCAGCCGCTTCCCTTCAAACTCAGGGTCTTGGGACCGTGACCCGATCTCCCATCCATCTCAGGGGTGCAGTGCTTGTGGGGATGCGGAGACCCTTTTACGTATCTAATGTGCATTACGATTTCAATTGTCCCGAGGTCCTGATAGTGCTAGGTCGGCACCTGTGGGTTCTATCGAGGACGGAAAATCTTTGAAAAGCTGCCTGCAGAGCAAGCGGCCCTTTGTCCTTGGGCTCCTCGCAGTGGCGCCAGGACCCAGGCAGGGCGAGGTGCTATGCCAGGTGTGCGCGGGCTGGGAGCTGTTTCAACGCCGACGGGACGTGCCGCGAAGGGCTCGGGCCCCTGGTGTCTGCCAGTCACCTGTGAGTGCCCAGTGGGTCCCCAGCCCTGTCTCCAGCCATGCGCATCACGCCGGGGCCTCCTGCCATCGTGTTGGGTTTGAATCCAAGTCGAGCTTCACAGGTTGAAAGTTCTCTGTCTGTGTACGTGGTATTCTCCCGCCTTTTCCGTGAGACCTGCATGTGTAGCACAGCGTCACACTGGGCATGAGCGACCCCGGCGTCTTCAGCGTCGCCACCTTCCGGTCCGCCCACGGGAGGGTCCCCTCGGGACTGCTGCAGATGGCGACCTCGCCATCATCCCTGTGGTCTTTGTTGGCCCCTGTGTGGGGTCAGGCTGGTGAGGCAGGACTTGTTTCCAGGTCAACTTACGTCATGTGACCCGGGTGATTGCCCTCCCCCCACCGTCTCAGACCGCCTGAGACCCTCCCACCCTCGGGGGCTCTCCAACCTCCGACTGCAAACTTGGGGGACAAGACCCACATTCAGGCACTCTCTGCAGACGGACTCGACCAGTGCGGGGTGTGCTCTGCGGGACCTGCTCTCCTGCACGATGAGGTGTGTGCGATGGGGTTCCTTGCTCCCGACATGCCAAGGGAGTGCAGCTGGGAGAGGTGAGGCCGCCTCCGCCCCCCACACCCTCAGCTTCCCTGTCCTCCTGGCCTCGGGTTCCGGCAGGTTCCCAGAGGGAGGACGTGTGGGTGCTTTGGGGTACACACGTCCCTGGAAATGGCACCTTCTTCGAGGCTTCCAACTGGGGGCATAGCCCCCCCCCGAGGCCCTGAGGCCCAAGGCCTGCTTCTTCTAACACACAGGGACATAAAAAGCGATTTCCCACAGAAGCGGAGCTTTTAATCGACACTTCGCTTTTATGAACAGTTTTATTACAAAGTAGATTTCCCGCAGCCCGTTCCGTCAGCCGACCGTCAAGGCCCCACGGGCTGCCCATGTCAGTGGGGGGCTGCTAATTGTAGAGGAGGGGACTGGGGTAAGACCCCGATGCTGAGGCTGGCCTTTTCCTGGATCAGGGGCTCTGCTGGGCTCTACCTTCTGGTCCTCGGACAGGGGCAGCCTGGAGACACCCCGACACCACCAGGACTGAGGGCATCTGTGCCTCAGGCAGTGACAGCCCCTATTCCTGCCCGGCTGGCACCCGGGACCTTTCCTGGGATGCCTGCGTATGCCAGATCCCCACTCCCCACCCTCTGTCCACAGCGGGAGCATCGCAGGCAGGGAGGGCTCAACCGGGAGGTGCGGGTGGTACAGGCGGGGTCACCCCACTCTGATATCTGAGTCCATGGCTCTGAGAGTCAGTCACTGGCAAGTGGGGTCCTA